>VURO01020762.1:11246-36274 GCA_015108175.1 Pelvicachromis taeniatus
GGTCTTCTGCGGTACACGTCGCTGTGAAAGTCGCATCCTGTACGACCGAGTGGCGTCGATAAGAGTCTGCTGCGAGAGTGATGACAAAGAAGTGAGGAATACTTGTGCATTCAAACTAGGTGTTTTATTCTTGACTGAGCAAGCAGGTACAACTAAACACTTCAGCTTCCCCCCATCTGAGGTGTGTTGACGTTATTTCATTTTGAATGTGGTTACCTTTCTAGGGGGTCACCTGCCAGTTTAAGGCCTTGGCTGCAGTTTTACTTTCTCCTCCTTCAGAGTTTTCCGTCTTAATTACATGTTTTAAAATTATTTATTCAACATTTTGTTGATGCCTTTGTCACCTGGAAAAATAAAAGTTCCCCTGCCCATGAGATTATATTGGTGGCATAGCTCCACAGCATTGGATTTTAGAAAGTTAATATTTTCACTAACAGGTCACATGATGCAGAGGACAAAGTAAAGGGAAATCCAGAATAAATAAGTGCATGAGGTCTCGTTGAATAGTTTGATTATCTTCTGTGGATTTCAGTCCAGTTGAGCACTGATGGGAGATTAGCGCTCAGCAGAAACATTATAAAAGACGATCTTTTGGAAGAGCTCCAGATATTCTGCTGTATTTGAGAGTGGTTGATGCTGTTTTGCAAACCTAATGTGTTTCTTTTACTGGAAAGCACTTTGGTCAACCATGTTGTTTTTAAAGTGCGCTATAAATAAAGTTGGATAGGATTCTTTCTTGTGTCACCTGTCTGTTGTATGGTTTGGTGAATAAAAGCAGAAATGTATTATTATGTTGTTTTTTTTTCCAAAAATGTCACAGATTATTACTTTGCGCCTTTCTTCACCGTCACTCTCTGTGAGCAGTATCGCTGTCTGACTCGTGGCTAATGTTCATTCCCTCCGTACTGACTCACGTTGATGTTCACTGAGGGGAAGGTTTATCCCGGCATGACTCGTACCTTGAGATTAGACATACTTAAATGTAAAATGCTGAAGAATAAATAAGATACATAAGAGTCTCAGAGTGAAGCCCGGAGTTTTAAGCACGGGGTGAGACAGACAGAGAGCCAATATGCCGCTGAGCCCAACACGAGGCCATTCTCTAAGATGTAACAGTAGCTGGCAGCAGAACAGCATTGCTGTACTTTGCTCAAATCCAACTTCAAAGGTCATAATCCATCTGGACAAGTGATGACTCCCAGTGCCTCCTTCCTCTGATGACAATTATGCTGTTTCATAAGCACAGAGTACACTCTGGATTATTTATTTTCTTTATTGTGACTGGTGAGAGAGTGAGAATGAGAGAGGTAGGAGGAGAGTGATACAGACAGAGATGGAGAGAGAGAGAGAGCCACTGATAGACACAGTAAGAGCAGGAGAGGTTGGGCGTGAAATGGATTTTGCAGGTTGTGTTTGAGGCAGATCTTGGTCGTGGAGCTGCAAATGCATCTTCTGTTTACATGCCCGTGCATGCTCTAGCTTCTGATTGTGTTTCTCTTGTGTTTCTTCACTTGCCTGGTCCTATCACATAACAGCTATATGTGCTGCATTATTGACATATATACAGTATATTTGTATGACACAGTGACCTTTAATTTTCAGATCTCATCGCTTTAGCGGCAACTCACACTCGCACTTTGACATGAGGAGCTCATTTGACGGTTTTCATGGCACATCCACCTTGATGAGGTTATGCCGGATGTTAGCGTTTTGCAAACCCTAATTAGACAATTTGCCCTCTCCTCCTTTTCCACCAATTATTACTGCAATGATGACAAAATTGAACTTGCCATAAGTTATTATTTTGTTTTGCCCTTTGCTAGGACTAATTGAAGATATAAGTCAATGGCATCCAGGAGAAAACTGGAGAGGAAAGCTCGGGAAATAGAGAGCCATAATCAGGTAGGCTGGAACTGATATGCTGTAAATGGTAGAGACGAGGAGACAATAAGAAGCTAGGCTATTATTAAGGCATAATAGGTTATCCTCCGAGGACTGTTTAGCATCACTGACTCTCTGTTGCTTTGCGTTGCAGGACTGACATAAAAAGGATCAAACTGCCTATCTCCTTAAAACAGAGGGGGGGTCTAAAAATAGGAGACATGCTCTAGAAGTTGCTGTGGAGATAATTGAATATTATTTTCAGGAATGATTAAGTTGACCTATCCAGTAGACTAATTATTTCTTGCAGGCCAGAGGAGAACGTGTTTAATAGATTTTGGTAGCAGTGAATAAGAGAAAATAAAGCAGCCAGTCTGTAGACTTTCTGCTGACCGGATACACAGTGTCTGTGGAAAAATGAATAATACCCATCATTAGAGCTTGGCTTGGGGAATGATCACACATTTTTCTTGCAGTATTTCCAGGATGGTGTCCTCTGTCGTTTCAGGAAGCGATGTCCTAGTTCTTCTAGATCGGTGGTGGATAGTTTGTGTGTGCATTACTTCACCACAGTATCATCTGTAAGTACAGTTTAATTATTTGAGTTTTGGTTGGTATTTATATTGCATATTTGACACATATTCGCCTGATTGTTAAATTGCCCAAATTTTTTTTACCCTCGCTACATTTATTTGACAGCTGGTCTTGGATGTAGTTTGCATATTAATAATGTCATTCAAAACATTTTGCACAAATGGGGCACATAAAAATATGCAATATATGGGACATATGAATAGATTATGCATTTCCACAAGCTGAACATTAAATGCTTTTTAAATCATGAATAATACATTATACAGTACACTGTACAGTAATCCACTTTCTTAACTATTCTTAACTTCTTATTCAATTCAGGGTTACAGGGGAGCTGTGCAGTAATTTTATATTAAATTTTTAATTCCAAGTACTCACTAAAAATATTTCTTTACATCTACATACAAATGTAGGGCATTTCTCACATATTGGTAGTTTGAGTTTTTTTTTTAGAATAAATAATATAAATACATTTTCTGCTGCTGCTCTAAATAATCCACAGACCTCAATATGATCAGATTCTACTTGAATGACTGACTTAAATATATACTTTTTATTGATTTATATATTGGTGAACAATAACCCTCCAAGGGTCTTTGTTCAACATTTTAAAAAAGTCTAATAAAACCTGCCAGTATGTGCTGTACACGATGGCATGTGATGCTGGATGTGTTGGCGTATGCTGGCATGCTGTATGCCCGCTCCTGTCCGCGAGTATGTGTTCCTCAGAGTAAGACAGAATGAATGTGCGTTTGTGCACGTGTCACTGTCAGTGTGCATCGACTTCACCTGTCCTCCACCTTTGTAATCCCTGGGTACACCTGGGCCTTTTGGGCTTGGGGGCTTTTAGCAGATTGCATGTGTCAGACTTTGGACAATTACACTGATTGTTGCCCTAGAAACTCAGCTCTCACTTTGCTTCTGGGCGAGGAAAAAAAGTTAATGAAATTAAAGGTGACACAACAATATGGAAAATGAGAGAATCTGTCCGCAAGCTGCTTTTAATATATATCCAACTCTGCCGAGCTATACAGAAATAGCAACTTGGCAAACAAATGAAAAAAGGTTTTTATACCCCGAAAGGTCAGTTCTGTAACTGCCTAATGAATTCAAAACTCTTTTTTTGGTAAATTAATCCAAACTTGGAAAAGCTGATTTAAATGTATCTCCTCACAGAACTGCATAAAATAAATATTTGTAAGTAGAAAATTCCTCAGCCACAAATATCCCGCGTTTGGTATAATTGCACTGTTAAATTCATGGCTTGAACCTTGCTGTCAAAACTCTATGTTGATATTCAGGAAAGCTAGAAAGCGTAATGCTCATCTTATTCTCTAATGGCCAACATCAGATTGAGCTCTCCTCTCAGCCGTGCACAGGAATCATTAGTAAACAGCAGACCGAGGAGCAACAAGATCGTTTGTGCCGAATACTTGGGCAGGAGCGTAGAAAGAGAAACAAGTCTCTGAGGAGATTACAACTGATTCATATCACCACTATGTTAAGATAAAGGATGTAACTATAATGTGGGCAGCTGAGGGATCCCGCGTTAGAAAGTGAGTGATGCACATTGAGAAGTATGGATCAAAACATTAATCTCGCCTGCTACAGATCCTTTTCACGTGGGTTTATATTTCACATCATCCATCAGCCTTACACACACACACACACACACACACACACACACACACACACACACACACACACACACACACACACACACACACACACACACACACACACACACACACACACACACACACATCCAAAGAAGATGTCACAGAAATCGAGCGCCCAAAATAGGTTCTGCTTGTAATGCCATGGTTCCATCAAGCATCCCAGATTGCAAAATTAGCTTACCTAGAGGCAGTCCTTCACACTCGTGCTTTCTCTGTTGTGAAAGTGTAAAATAGGTGCTGTGTAAAGAGTCATTTCAGACAAAAAAAAAGGGGGAAAAAAACAATTGAAAACATGAGTTTATACAGTGTCAGCTACACTATTAGAATCAGAGGAATAAAAAGATGTGTGCGTGTGCTGTGTTACTGCGAGGCGGTTCGGCGCTCTGGTGAAGAGTAGGTGTGAACACTAATTAAACATAACATCTGTTGGAAGCGGAGACACTGGCAGCTATCAAGCTCACAATCAAATCATCAGCGATTAGAAACCGCAGTTATTATGGTTATGTTGTTCGAAACACAATACATTTTGTTGATTGATCAGAGGGGAAAATGCTCTTCCGCTACGCTGAATCCTGCCTCCATGTAGGAGTTTCTTACCCACTGCGGACCTTTGTCAGGTAATGTCTCAGTTTATTAGCCCTGATATGAACTATAAACCCAAATTTTGTTTATGATGAGGGGCGTCGGGGCATTGTTGAGTGATGATATTTCATGAGGGAAGCATTATGTACACTTCATAATATTGGCTGCTCAGCACATTCTCTACGCCAGTCGAGTCCAGACTTGTTTTTTTTTTATGGTAGCACAGGGCTTTAGGACACTGTAAGTCAGGGTTTCATCTGTGAGAGCAACATTATGGCTCCATTTCTGTATGTACTTGTGTACTTGTTGGGGTGTGCGTGTGTGTTTTTGTGTGTAGATTAATGACCACTGGCATAAGAAATGCCACCGACTAGTGTTTTGCACAAACAACTTCTAGGTTTGTGACGATATGCGCCTAAGGGTGGAAGCATGACTTTTGCTGTCCTCTGCTTCTCCCTCCATCCCTCTCTCTTCATCATCCATCGCTTCCGTTCACCCGTGCCACCTCACTAATGATTGCTCAGCGGCCATGAGTCCACCATGCATCATTTACCAGGGGCTCTGGAGAGGCTGCAATAGAGAGCAGAGGAGAAAAGGGAAAGAAAGAAATTCTCTGTTCATGCAGGTAGGAAGGCTGAAAGGAGCAACAGTGCTATCCAGAAGGAGAGAATGAGAATAAGGAGAGGAGCTGACAGAGGTGGAGACACCAAGAGACAAGCATGTGCTGCAAAAGCAGCGTGAAGGGAGAAGGTGAGAATAAGCTGGAGGGGAACTGCAGGCCCATTTTATTAATCACAGCCTTGATCTGGTGGGAAACACTGACAGCTCTGGATGGAAATAATACTCAAGAACTGCAGCTAGTGCACTCCCTCCTGCCACTGAGATTGGGGGGTTTGGGGGTGGGGGTGGGGGTGGGGGTGACTAAAGCAAAACGCGACAGTGTTTGCTTTATATGTGTGTTGTTTGTGGTTGATGTAGTTGAGATTGTTGAGACAGGGCAGAGTTTTGTAACTGTGATATGCAACAGTTGGTTTATATTGATAGGTGTGAGACTGGCCAGACACAGAAATCATGTCAGTATATATGAAAATACTGTTAGTTTTTATTAGTGTTCTTATTGTTAATATTAAAAATAGTTACATCTATATGCTGTGCGCTTATGATTGCATAGTCTCTCGTCACCTCCATGTACCTGTATTTTTAGTGCATTTGGACAAATGCAAAAAACAATATATGGATTCAAAGATGAAAATAGGCTGATATCTAAAATAGTCAGTAATTATTATGCTATGTATCTTTTTTTTCCATTTCTTAAGAACAGCTTCTTGACAGCCACCCTTCTGCTGAGACCATTCCTGAAGAGGCTTCAGTGAACAGTAGAAGGATCAACTGAAGGGCCAGAAGCACCTAACAGGTCCTGTGTCAGGTCTGTGCTGGATCTTTTTCCCCTGATTTTTAAGAACATGACTTTTGAACACTGGCCACCTGATGCCACGTCTTTTTTCTTGTCGTTCACTTGTCCAGTTTCTTCAAATTTGAAGGACACACTGAACGCCATGCTGTGAGATATGTCAAGTTTGCCTAAAGACACAACTTAAATTTGGTTCTTTGCTAAGTTATTCTATGTAGTGGTCTATCAGTGGTTCATATCTTGAGTTAGGTGTCTTTTTTATACTTGAATGATTCATAGGTCAGTGTTAAGTTTCTCATCAAACCAAAAAATATTCCTCTAAAAATCGGACAAGCACTGGACTGAAAATAAGTGAAAAATATACTTATTTTTCACATTATTTATACTTAAGGGGTAGCAGCTTTGCACAGTATTGCATAAAGCAGTACAATGATGAAGTAAGGACAGCCTTACAGTAGATTCTGGTTTCATAACATTCAAATTCATGAAGGTATCTTTGTGATTTTGTATGAAACAGTTTTGCCTGACACATTTGAGTGGTCTTCAGCTGTTATCCAAAACAAAACCAAAGCTGTGCATCACACTTTTGAAAACAACAAGATGTTCCAAGAAATTTTTTTTTAGCACCACAGCTGTACCACAGCAATGAACCGTTAAGGTTTTCCCATCAGAGACTGCATATATTGAAATAGATTTAACATATGTGGCTAGCCTGCACAACGCTTGCTGTCGTCCAGTGATACAGCCCAGCAGGGTGGCATCGTGGCTTGCAGAGCACGGACAGCCAGTCAAAAGGAGTCTAATATTAAAATCTACCTTTCTGGTCATAAAAGCAGACGGTGACAGAAGTGACAATTTTCACATACCTCCTTCAAGCTAAACGGACTCTATTATTAGATGTCTGACTAGACAGCCAATCATGTTGATAATAATAGGTTGGATTTCTGCAGACGGGGGATAGATAACACAGGAGTTGACCCCACAGAAAGCCATCCAGTGGTCATCTTATTAGCCTATAAAAAGCTCAGGTGTGGGTGGGCTTTGTTTGTCTGCACATGGCCTCCCATTATATCAGTATCCCATCATTTCTGGAGGTGGGGAGCTAACAGGGGCAGAGAGGAGAAGGCAGGTAAAGACAGAGAGGGGGAGTGAAATGGATGGGAAATATTCAAAAAATCAGGAAATAGTACTTTCCAGTGTTCAGTGACCAACTTCACACTAATAATATATTTCTAGTTTGCTGTTAAATGAAATTTAATACAGATTTTCAATCTTTTAATAGAAGTATTGGAAGTGTGCATCCTAAGCAAGGTGAGAAATGTTGTTCCTCATCTGTAAATGTGAATAATCAATATATTGGCAGGTTGTTAGGAGCCAGAAGCTACAAAGACAACCGGGCGCTTATCTTGTTTCTAAGTATTATCATTGACCTTTGAGCTCCAGCAGTTAAGGTCCATTTTTATTTCACAAGATGCAAATTATGGTGGTAGTTACCAGTCAAATCCATGCAAAGCACTCAGCTGAGGTTAAATCCACAAATCAGGATGTGGTGATTACGCTGCATCAAAAAAGGAGGTCATATTGTGACTGTAGGGTGTGTGTTGCAAACAAACTAAGGAAAAAAACATATATGCAAGCTCCTGTCGGGCACGAAGGTCATTCATCTTTGATTTTACAGTAGCCGGGGTAAAAATATATCTATAAAAAAACAAAGGAGCTTCAAAGTGGACTTTTGGATCA
Source organism: Pelvicachromis taeniatus (assembly GCA_015108175.1). NCBI lineage: Eukaryota > Metazoa > Chordata > Actinopteri > Cichliformes > Cichlidae > Pelvicachromis > Pelvicachromis taeniatus. The sequence continues at coordinate 19,134 of VURO01020762.1, forward strand.
AAAGTACAGACAGCAAAGTACAGATAGTAGAATTTTATTCTTTCACATAAAAGCATGAAATATGAGCCACTTCCCATGCCACCTCGGAATTACAAATAGAAGACAAAGTGCAAGAAAAGGTGTGATATTATATACTATCTCTCTGAAATGATGGAAAATTGAACCTTAAATTATAGTTTTGTGCCCTTTTTTTTCTCCATCGTTTGTGGAAAAAAAAGAAGAAAAAAAAAAGCAATGATGTAGATAACAGGCAGAGAAACAGGGCACTGCTACGCCGAGGCAAGGCATAACCTGAGATGGAATTAATGAGCAAGTATCACACCAGCTTACAGGGAACAGAGGAGGGTGGAAAAGGTGGACGCTTCGGTGCTGGAGACACACCTACTCCTCTCATCGTTTACATGATTTTTATTTGAAAAAAGAAAATCCACCTCAGTGAATTCTGACCTCCCTCATGATGAAATCTTCGACATTTTAGTAATGCTGAGAGAAATATGGAAAGTGATCCAATGACTTGAGGAGCAGCATGGATGTGAACGTGAAGCATGATAATTACTTGAGAATTACAGTCTTTTTCCTGTCATATTTCCTATGTTCAGGCTTTAAAGCGGCTCCTTCTGCAGCTAAAAGAGACAAAGGAACAATCACACAACTAACTAACACGGCGAGTGAGCGTGCTCCCGGGCTCTCACATTCCCTTTGGAGGGCACGCCGCAGCCTTTCATGTCTGCTCCTTTCTGTGTAGCTTTCCTCTCATCTCTATGCTTTATGTTCTGCTTTCTGAGCAGAGTTCAAACACTGGGGACCAGTTTAGATACTGGAGGTTCTAACTGCAGTGCCTCACTGAAGTGGAGCGTATAGTAAAACATATACTCCCTTCCTTTTTCAAGGTGTTGGGAATTATATGAGAAATATTCCCCCTTCTTTTAATCAAGGCACATTAAGGATGATATTAAAGGCACCATTGTTGCCCTGGAAGCTTAAGATGAGACTGTGAGTTATTATGGGGGCAAAAATGGTCAAATCTGGAATTCTATATTCCAAACAGTTTGGGATTCAGCTTTCCAAATAAACCAATGTATGAATCAATACGTAGAAATGAAAAATGAAAAGAAAGTGTGGGGGAGGAGGTGCATCTGGGTCGATAGGATTTCAGGTGACAGAGGAAATGGGAGTTTTGTTGTGCCTTGTGTGCATGTGTGTTTTACACTTTAGTGGTTACGCTTAAGACCTATATTGCACTTTTGTGCTGCAGATGTATATCGAGAATGTGACTGTCTTTCTTGTGGTGGATCTCGTGGCTACCGGTCTCTCGTTTGTTATCGACTGAGTCTTCTACAGGAAGTATTTTTTCAGGAGAACAGGGGAGAGCTCCTTGCTGTAAACAGGCATTGAAGTGCATCAATAAAAAAAAGAAAAAAAAGAAAGAAAGCGAGACCAGCAGAGAGACATCAGTGCACCAGAAACCCCAGTGGAATCCACAGGCACCTATAACAGGAACAGACAATGATAGACACAAAAAAAAATCTGCTTTTTCACACGCCCAAAGAAATTCCAAAGCAAAACTCCTGCTCAATCAGTCATTTTTATTATTAATTGGATGCTAGCAATATTAATCTCACGCTTCTACAGATACAATTATATGGATTAGGTAAGAAGACATAATCTGAGGCTTAATCCTCATTACTACGGTGATTAATCCACGCTGATTACCTAATTTTAATTAACATAATGAGATGCTCAGAGTATCCATTCTGCCCACGGCGAATGTGATCTTTGGTTATGTTTTGCATACCCTGAAAGCATTATTGTTGCATACGCGCACATGTGTGTGTTTGACCCTATGATGTGAGATCTACCTGGCTGACAGGGACGGTCGGCTGGTTGAAATTAGATTACACAATCACAAATGTCCCAATCAGGGCTCATGCATAATTCATCCCTCATGCTTGGCTTTCATAATTACTTAATTAATTCCCAGCTCTAAAGAGATAGGCCAGTGCTAATCCTCCAGCCTCCCATGGGGCTTCCCAGAACTGCTATAGATGTCCTGTCCCGAGATGCACTGCAGCAAATAGAGGGAGGCATCCCAAACAGTTGCGTGGACTGTAGCCATGGTGCTAAATCTGCTGTCTTATGAGACATCCTTTTGAGTCTTTCTTTTTCTTAATGTAGGTTGGTATTCAGAATTCCAACTCGTTCTGTAAAGCTCTCAGCTGGAGTTGTGTACAAGCAAAGTGCTTCCATCCCGCAGTGAGAGCTCCTGCACGCCTCGCGCTTCCTCCAGCTGCAGAGAGAATGGCTTTTGACTGATCTGATGCATTGAAAAATAGGGAGATGCACATACTTGCATTCTTTTACAAGCAACATGTGCGCTGACTGTTTTAGCAACTTCTTCATCTCTTGTTCTGTCAGTGGCGTAACAGACTCATGCATTCTGTTTGGCAGAGAGGGAAACAAAAGGGAAGCACTTCTGAGGCGCACTCACATAGTTATGTATTTTGATACTACTCCAGTACCCAGCAAAACCAAATTTAAAATTTTATTTTATGTTTTTTTTAGACTGCTTTGATATGAACTAGAATGCCTTAGGAAGTAATAACTTTAAAATGAAGGGAAAAAAGACATGTTAGAATGAGCACTGTTCCCTTGGATCAGTGGGAAAGAAAACAAGAACAAGGATTTTTTACAGGGAAACAAAAAGTCTTATTAATTGTCTTGACTAATGGCAACAGTCATAAGCTGCACAGCATTTATTCCCTTTGGCTTATAATGTAAAGTCTAATGAACCAGACATTTAACAAAGACTCCTACTGGACCAGGACCTACTTACTGGCTGATGAATGAATTTGAGCAAACATAGCAACACTTATTTAATCACACCTCCACATCCTCCGTGGTAATGGCAAATAACATCTATTACTGGAATTACGTTGACCCAATATGAGCGAGTCCACGGCCTTTCCTCCCTCGCTCGCATTTGAAAAATGTTCTGTCACTTATTGGGCTGTAATTAGCAATTATCCATACAGTAAAATCATTTCTTAACAAATTAATTATACCTCCGCAGAGGAATTAAATCACAAGAGTTGGGGCCGCGTGTCAGTGTTGTACAGAAGCACCGGTCACCTGCTGCTCTTGTGCTGCCATTGTACTGCATGAAGCCACAGTGGGACGCCAATGACCGAGAGTTTCCACAGAGAAAAGAGCGCAAAAGGACAGCAAGAGACCAAAGACAGATTGAAAACACTCCAATCAATCAGTGATTTGACTTTGGGCTAAGTCTACGTTGATAATTAGCCAGTCAGCGCAGGCTGAGCAGTGGGAACTTGCCAGGCAGGTGCCTAGAGGCCCTCTGGGGACCTGAACTGTCTCTTCCCTTCATTAACTCCTCTCGTCCTCTCCCCTTGTCCGCCTGATCCTGCGAGCAGCCGGGGCTGCTGGGTAATTCAGTCTCCAGTCTCCGAGGTGACCCCACGCCGCAGGGCTGAGGTAGCAGAGGATACAACACTTCTTTTTAACCTCTCTCTGACTCTTCTTTTCTCTGTTTCCAAGACCACGCTTCCTGTTGTTAGCTCTTTCTTACCGGGCTTGTGCTGAAATGGTCAAAATGCCATGACCTTTTTTTATTTTTTATACTTTTTCCCTCACCTTCCATGCAGTCTTCAGATATGGCGGTCAAAGAGAACGACTGTGGCTTCTTCTCTTTTGTATTTTTATCTGCTTTTCGCTCTTCATGTCTCTCTGCCTGTCCATCTGTCTGTCTGTGTAGGTATGCAATTTCCTCTCATCTCACTATTTGCTGCACTTTATAGGGCCTTTATTGCAGTTCGTAGCTGATTGCTCATATTTATTTACAACAAATGCAGTTAAGAGGTACTGATGTGAATGCAGTGGGCATATAAATGCAATGCTCACCTCCTGTTAGCTCATTAGAATGTATTGCTTAGCTTTTATCTGCACTTTTTTTCGCCTTTTGTCTCCCTGACTACAATTTTGAACATCTCTTAGATTAATACTGTCAGAAACTGTAACTTTGTTCGAAAAAGGAAAAAAAAAAAACTCTGCCAAAAACACGAAGGGCCTTTAAAGATGAAATACAGTCTTTAATATGTGTCAGAAACTGAGTTGTCATAATATTCGGCTTTAATAAGGCATGTGCAGAGATCCTTGTCTCACAGAAACCCACCCACTCTAGCATGCACGCACACATGCTCACACAGTAATCAGTATGATTTCACATTATGGCTTTTCACATAGCCATTAAAACTGAGTTACAATGTGATTATTGCCTGTGACAAATGAAGAGGTTATATTCAAACTGTTAAACAGCTCATAGCTTTTGATAGGAGACATACTGTATGTGATCAGTTAAGGTGTTTCAGGCAGAGAAATGCATTCTGTGTCTTTCTCTCTCTTGTCTTCTCCCGCTCTTTCACTGAAGCACAGGTATATTTATATATTTTGAAATATGTTAATCTGCCGCATTTGAAGTTTGGAAGAAGGAAGATTGCACACAATAACATCAGTTCTTCTCTCACGCACGTAGGTGATGTCTGAGTGTGCATAAATGCAAACAGGCACACGCATACAAACGCGCAATACCGACCAGAATGCGTTTCTCAAAAGTGTGTAAATCTTTGGGGTTTTGAAGTGTCACAAAACTCTCTGTCTATTAAAACGATCATTTTAAATGATTGTGAATGCACGCAATCGATGCATATGATGGAGGACCGTGATTCACCGGAACGCTGTCAGTACCACGATCCCTTTTAAAGAAGCCGTATCTCCTAGCATGTCGGGTGAAATGACACAAAGAGTGAGACGTGCGCGCATGAGGTTTGCACGCCATGGCGAACACTCGCAGATGACAGGTGCAGTACGCTTCCCTGAGCAGCTTTGCTTAATGACAGATGGTGGCAGGTGATCGGGTCCTAGCAAAGCTATGACTGTCACCTTTAATCTTCAAAAACAGCATGCAAACACACACAGAAATACTCCCACCATCACTGCACACTACAATATTTTTTTCTCCCTCCACACCCTGCATGTCTGATTGCTATTCTGTCTGCTGGGGGTAGGGACTACCCCAGGGGGAACCAGAGCAGAGCCAGTGACTAAACAGATCTGCCTCTCCCTAGGGATCCTTTTCCTCTTCACGCAGTGGATATCCACCTAAAGTGCTGGTGCTGTCCCAGCTCATCCAGGCCAGGCCCAGGCAGGCTCCTGCAGGGCATGCTTTAATTACTTCCTTTGCCGTTGCCCTCACTGTGTGTTTAGGTGTGGCTGCAATCTTAAAGAAGTCTGGGGTAGTGGATGGCAGTTTGAGAGATTAGCATATCACACAGATTAGTGCTTCGCTGGTGTGTACATGTAGTGACAGGGGGTGGTAATGAGGAAAAAAGACCTCCCTCCCATAATCCAAACCCATACCCACGGTTTAACAGAGGGATTTCAAATTGAGCTACAGATAGAGTTGCAGGACCTCTTTATCTCCCTGTTACAGGTAGAGGGAGTGACCATGTTTTCTTAAATTTTGACACAACAGTGAGATGAAAGGTTTAAGCAACCAGGCAACCAAAACAGAAACAGAAATTACCAGACTCAGACTTTCATTATAGGCTGTTTGTTTCTTTTAAAATATAATGGTACTTTACAGTTTTCCATTCAGTCACCGTGATACTGCTCTAAAAGAAAAGAAGGCTTCTTATTTCTTTTCCAACCGGGAAACAAAATCTTCTCTTTTCTGTTTTCTCAGACAGCCTTCCTGTTGGTTAGGTTAGCTTTGGCCCTTGTCCAGCGGATCCAGAACTGCCCACTACCACCGAGTGAGAGGCCTAGACTTGGTGTCACTTGTGATACTAGAGCGTGACCGCTGGTGCCCTGTCTCTGCCGCAGGGCCAAGAGCTCCTTACTCCCATGGATTTTTCATTTGTGGATCTTGCAGAATCAATGTTCTGTTTTTGCCTTCCCAGACAGGGAACATGGATCAGCACTTTCTTTCACCGCTTCTCATCTCTTCGTGCGTCTGTGTGTGTGTGTGTTTATGTGTGTGCACCTGAGTGTTTGATTATTTCCTATATCCTCAATTTTCCCCCTACACCGTCTGCCCCTTGGAAACCACATCCCCTTCTGCCATTACTTTATCCTTCTTCAATTCCTCTCCCCTTTTTCTTTCTGCCATGTCATGGCATCAGTACTGCAAGCATTAGGCTAGCATCCAATTAATGTGTTTTTTCTTTAACATAATCATTCATCCAACAGAGTATTTAAGCACCAAACCATTTATTTATGTAGACAAATTTCTTTCCCTGGAACTGTTCTCATCTCTGCAAAGGTCTGGAGGCAGGATGGGGAATAGCTAAAGATTTAAAGCTAGGGAAAGTAGGGCAGGAGTCCCTCTTTGACAAACTAAATTGTTTGAACTGTTCTTTAAAGCACAGCACGGGGCAGTTTCAGAGCTTTGCTTCTCCACCTGTTCTCAGTTGGATGGAAGAGTTTGGTAGAAGGTATTTTTTTCACCAGTACCCATGGTGCCTTGCTTCCTAAGAGACTTTTAGTTGGGTAGAAGTCATTGTTACAAACATTGCACCTTACTATGACAATGGCCGCATAAAAGGGAGTCTAGCTGAGCTTTGGTGCCTCGTGGGCTTCACTGCACACAATGTAAATGATTTCTCTCTTGTGCTCCCCCAGTACTGCTGTCTAGTGGGCCACTGGACACAAATAATGAATCACATTTTATACTTTCACAACGACAGAGTGGAGGAGTGAAAGGTAAAGCTTTACAAAACTTGCCTTTACAAAACACGGACCCACTGCTAGATCCCCGTTTCTGCTGCTCACCGCACGGATGACATCCAAGCACAAGATGGAAAATAATTGCATTCTCAGCACACTCTCAGACAAACACTCCCTGTAGACATTTGGGCCAGTTAATTGGAATTTCACTTAGTGCCAACGAACCATCAAGTAACGCACTGGGTTTGTGCTGGCTGCTGTTCATATTATGTTGCAATAGGAATTGAAAACCTCTGCGTACCAGCCTCCAGACAGTTTGGAAGCACTTCTTGGCCAGCAGAAGAAAGACGTGCCGGGGTGAATTTAACAGGGAGAAAAAGCCTTAATAAACAGGATAATTATTTCATTTATTTAAGTGTATCAAAACACAATCATGCGGTGTACTGTGACTGTTGTGTTTGTTGCCTCCCTATTATTTTTTTTTACATTTCTTATCTCTTGTAAGCAGATGAGGTGCATATGCCAACATTCCTCTGGTGTTCCGGCAATACTGACAGTGCACAGTGACCTTTAAAGGCTGTTTAAAAAAATGAAAGAAAAGAAGAGAAAAGCTGGACCACATCCTCCCTCATGTGTAAGAACAAGAGGGAGTTCAGGTTTCCTGGTTACAAGTATACCACTTAGGAGAAAGTACACAGTGAAAGATCACTTTGTACTTGACTAGATTTTTATTCAGGCTCAATATGCCATGCCAACCGCACTGATAAGGTTTAAAAATATGGTAACATTTACATTGGGGGTGATACTGCCATTGATTGGGGTTTAATTATAGTCATTTCATTAGATCTCTGTATATTTATAGTCTAGCTAAAATGAGAGAAACCTATCTTGAAGGCTCTGCCAGACAGGCTCTCTTAGAGGTGATTACCACTGTTCAAAGTTAAGTTACCACTTAAGTAATAATAATAATAATAATAAAATTTATTTGTATAGCACATTTCAAGACACAAAGTACACCAAAGTGCTTTCCAAGATAAAATCATTTAAGGTATAGGGTAGAGTAAAATAAGATGAAAGAACAATAAAATTGAAATAAATACAAAGTAGAACCAGGAATATGCAGCAGCACGGTGCTTAGATAGCCTTAAAAGCGAGATTAAACAAATAGGTTTTTAACCATGACTTAAACAATTGGATCGGCACCGTTGTGCCAGAGTTTAGGCGCAGCTACAGCAAAGGCACGATCGACCCCTCGTTTTCAGTCGGGACCTGGGTTGTACCAAAAGTAGTAAGTAGTTCAAATGCCTAAAATTGACCACAATGTGGCAGAAACCTGAAAACAATCTAAATAAAAAAGAAACTACCAGCTATGCAAGTTTTCTCCCTTGGCAACCATCAGTCTGTTTATTCCCTGCATTCATCTCCTCGGTTCCTTTCTTGTGTTCTTCACCTGAGCTTCATGCCTGTGTTTGTTAAGCAATACCTTTAGGTGTAAACCTAATTTGTTCATTTGTCACCTGCTGCCTATCTATAGTCCACTCTTTGTTCTTTTAACCCACCTTCTATGTCCAGCATTTGGCTCTTTTTATCATAGCTGTTATTTTGAGATACATATTTTTTTATCCAGCCCCTGATTGGGAGGTGTATACTTTTATCTTTTCCTAAGATGTGGCTTTTCCTTGTGCCCTCTCCCCTCCAGGAAACGGCACAGTGCTGGATTATTTGTACATCTCTGGTGAGCATTTCATCACACAGTTTCATCATGACGGCACAGCTACGTGCTACAGCCAGATAATATCAACGTCCAGCATTATTTCCAAGACTCCCGCTCTGTAGCCAGGGGAAGCGTTAAGGCCAGGCAGAAAGCCTGTGCAGGTCTAGTTTTGCCTCCTCCACCATATATTAAATCCCACCCACTCCCTTGGAAAGTCAAGGGGCCATAAAAAAAGCTCTGCAAGAGAGAGAGGAAAGGAGGAATCATTACGTGCAATTTATAAACCATTAAGAGCCATATTAAAAAGCCTGCAATCTAATTCACCCAGCGGTGGGCTCTGGCAATGATGGTAGCCAAAGGGGAGAGGAGAGTTCATTTAGGGAGTGTGTTTTGGCCACTCAGAGTGTGTGATGTTAATAGGGTCCGGGGGGTCACCTCTAGCCAAGGGAGGCTGCTTACCTCTGCACTGATGCCCAAGTCAGCAGTGGGAGGGTAGAGCGAGGACAGGAAGGCTGACAGAGAGAGAGAAATGGGAGGAAAGGGGATAAGAGAGTTGAAGAGATATGATATTGCTTACACATCCCACCTAGTCCAGCTGGTCATCTCTTAAAAGTAAATGAGGTTTCACAGCTGTAACAGCTTAAAGAGTGTATACTGGTGAAAGGAACGCACACATTTGCCCCTTGAACTGCTCGAGCGCTTAGTGGGAGCATTATTACAACTTTATTCTGGATGGAGGATGGAGCAGAGCTTAATTTTGATTTGCAGGGAAGAAGCCAAGGTCCCTAACGTCATCAGAAATTTCAGACTGGATACAAGACTTTAAACATTTTCCACTTCATATAATAGCACAGTCAAAAAAAAGTTACTTTTGGTCTGAATATTTCACTGAGTGTGCACAATAGCTTCAGTGAGACGCTTGACCAAAACATATGAGACATTAGGAATTTAAGACTAATTATAATTGCCACCAGCAGCACAGGGTTGTAGAACATAATAGTAGATGTATTCCCTTTGTACTACTAAGAAAAAAAATATTATATATGCAATCATGACATAAAGCTACAATTTGTAGGGGGGGTGAATTCATTTGTCTCGCAGCCTGAAGAAAGAAACTGCCCTGAATTGCGGCAGAACAGCAGCAGATACTTCTGTGTCACTTACCAGATGGCAGAAGGGTGAACAGACAACAGTCGGTGTGGGTATAGTCTTTTAGTATCCTTTGGGCTCTACATGTAGACCTCATCCCACCTCACATCTGCTGGATTGGTGATGGTCATGTTCTGTGGGGTTTAGTCACCCTCTGCAGAGCCTCCCGATCTTAGGCCACTCATATACCACACCAATTTGCGGTCTTCTGTTGCCCCCCTGTAAAAGAATTTGGCACTGTCATTTAGTTCTCCTTTGTTTTCCTTAGAAAGAGGAGTTGTTTCTGAACTTTCTTTCCTGAGTTGACATTTGTATCTATTATCAATAAATTGATACAGAGGTTTTCAAAGAAAAGTATAAAAGGAAACTGCAAACCGAAGCTGGACACAGTTCCAAAACTTTGAGGAGCATGCCAGCTAAGACTAATAATAATAATATTAATAACAACTTAGATATGTAGAGCACCTTTCAAGAAACCTAAGGGCACTGTACAAAAGAGTAAAAGGGGATAACAATTTACACCTATCTTATTTTTTCAGTATAATTGCTGAGTGCAGTTTGATCGTCTGCTTTATTTGGAATTTTGCAGACTTAAAAAGAAATGAAAAGTCTCTAATTTTGATAGTAATTTCATTTTAATGGAGGGAGACAGAATATCAATCAAAAGTCCTAAAAAAAATTACATAAAAGTTATATATTGATTTCCCGGCCCATCAATTAGAATTCTGACTGAGAACCTGCTTTTCCTCAGCCAGACCTCTGAAGATGAGTCGTGGATGGGGCTTCCAGCACGACAATGACCCAAAACATACCTTTAAGGCAACAAAGGAGTGTCTAAAGAAGACACACATAAAGGTCATGAAGTGGCCTAGACAGTCTCCAGACCTCAGTCGTATAAAAATCTTTGGAGGGAGCTAAATCTTCGAGTTGCCAAGCGGCGGCCAAGAAACCTGCAGGATTTAGAGAGTTTCTTTAAAGAGGAGTGGGCCAAAATCCCTCCTGAGATGTGTGCAAACCTGGTGTACAACTGCAAGAAACATGTTACTGCTGAGCTCGCCAAGTCAAGTTTTGTTCTGGGATCATTCATTCAATGACATGCAAATCAATTTTTAACATGTGGGGTTTTTTATGGATTTTTGGTTGATATTCTGTATCTCTCTACTTTCAGTAGAAAAAAACTACCATAAAAATGACCATAAAACTACCACTGCATTTCTTTGGAAGTGAGCGAACGTACAAATAATTATTTTGTATATGTACGTTTCCCCTCAAACGTTTATCTTCCACAGCAGCATTAGCTAAAATGAAGCCATTTTAGCTAATGGCAAACTGTTCCTTTAAAGGAACAGTTTGCTATTTTTGTCTTTTTTGAAATGAGATATGTGTCCATTAAAAGTGAAGCTGCCATCAGGACATAATTATTTAAGCAGAACAGAAAACGTAGGATCACAGGACTCGTGACCTTCTTTACACTGGCTTCCGGTATGTATTTAGAAGAGATTACAATTGATTAATTGATTGAGGACTTTCAAATCCTTTCATGGCCTTTCACCTCCAGTAGTTGCAGAGGTCTCTGACCTCTTAGTGCCAGTAAAATTTTAGGCAGATATTATCTTACTGTTTCAGGAGAAAACTCTAGGAGACAGTCCGGACCCAGAGACTGGACCAAAGAAATCTCTTGCACTCAGTCAGTGAGTTATCTTTTTATTTAGTTTATTGAATTTCACACTTTTTTCTTAACACTTGTTTTATTTTGCATTTCCTGAAGCACTTTATAATTTGAATGTATAAAAGTGCTATATAAATAAAAACTATTTCTCCACATATATTATTCTTCCTCTGTGCGTAAGCACTAACCTAGCTGTGGCCAACTTGTTTTTTTAAAATTATTATTTCCCTCCAGGCATGTTTGGAACTCACTGAGACATTTGCTTAACCTGTAGACAAAAAATATGTTAATACAGTTTGCTTTAGAGGTGTTAGGAAAGTTGAATTTGATGTGACTCTATATACAAGGTTTGGCTTGTAAAAGCAAAACAAGCTGTTCTTGGTTGTTCTGCAGCTTCAGACGTGTAGATTTACAGCAGCTTTGCCTTTAATTTAAGTCATTGTCCTTTAAAATATGTCAGTAGTAAGTGAAGGAGTATTTTAAAAGTGGCACCGGTTCGAACAGTTTGATTTCCACCGAGTGATCATTTTGTTTTTAGATTATGGATATGTGCTGCAGAACCAAACAGCACATCATCCAAATACAATGCAGTATTCAGTTGTTGATATAGATGGACTTGGTCTAATAATAAGGAAAAACCCACAGCATTCAGTGGAGATACAGGAATATAACAGGAACAAAACAGTACTCAGAAAGCAGTGAAGGACAGTCCACAGCATTAATGGGACTGCTACTGAAGAGAAGCATTTTAAGGACTTTTGGTTCTAATAAGAGTAGAACAACTAGTTCTGTTTATATCTCTGTATTGTTGATACAATATACCTGGACCACATAGATATGTCTATATTGTCTTTGTAAGGAGACGGTCAGGAGGTTCAATAACTGTGGCGTTGAGAGCGTCTGCTCGGAGCCCGAGGCCCTCTCTCACCATATCAAAACAACGCCACAGTCAATACAATCCAAATTGAGCCCTCATGCAGAACACTGCACAAATCAATATTCTTAAAAAGGTTACACGTCAAACTATTAAATACTTTATCGATCCTTGAGCAATATGCAGTGCATATATGGAAATCTATAGATACTCTATGTTATTCTCGTCCTATAGCAGTGAAGTAAGAAGCATTCTTAGTATTTTAACTTCTTGGCGTCACGCAGCAAAGCACGGGGAAACTAATGATAACTAATGCAACATCTCGTAAACTTCAACGCCAAAATCTGACACTTTGTTTCCCACATTAAGTTTTCTCCCATAGCGAAACAGAGAAGAAGGGAGACAACATTTAACAGGGCTACCTCTAACTCAGCTCTTACATAAGAGATGTTAAGAATATCTCAGAAAAAAAAAGACTAAACCTCAGGTTGGGAAACATTCATCTTCTTTCTTATGGTTGTCAGCGTTCGGAGAGAAAACTCTCTTGCATCTCTCTCATCAAACCAAACTATCACAAACCCTAACATTAAGTTCTTTTTCACATGCCAGCCAAATGTCTTTCAACTAAATGGAGCAGCTGCACTGAAATCACAGAATGTACAATAAACCTGTCACAGTCTGTATTAGCAGATGGGAAATGGGAAAACAAAAGCATGTGTCGCTGAGGATTGTGATTTTAGCTTGCCAGGTGTAAATCTGGCAAATAGGAGATAAAGGGATAGCAGAAGAGGACAGGTTGATCAAGATAGATGGATGTAGTGATGGTGAGTACCAAGGTGACCAGTACGGCTGAAAAAATGCAAGGCGAGGTGAATTGCGAAGAATCGAGTACCAGAAAAAGTGCAACTGTGCTTATTAATGTGCTAGAATGATCTGCTATTACAGCGATAAAGATGGAAAAACTGAACGTTACAAACAATTGCATCAATCTAAGGCGAAGAAAAGGGGAGTTTCATATATAGAAACCATAAGCTGCGAATAAAAAAAATTCATAAGTGCCACTTTCGTGCTTAATGGCGTTGTTGATAGCTGCTTGGGCCATTATAGCAAGTTGAGACGAACATCACCGGAGGGACGAGGGATGGAATATTGTATAAGGACGCAGAGAAGAAATAAATGACCAGATGGTGGTTATAAATGCACAGTCAATAGAGAGACAGAAAAAGCAGCAGAGGAAAAATCGAGAAAAAAAGGGCACAAGAGAGCAAGAGAAAGTGAGTGGGATTGAGAGAAAAGGGACTGACAGTGAAGAATGCAGGCAGTTAAAGATATCTGCCGAGTGATCTGTTATTACAGAAAGAGGGAGACAAACAGCTTCTTTCTTTCGTTTTTTTTTCCAACAGCAAAATAAAGACACTCATCAATTTAAATCAGCAGGGTTCCCGGACCTCACCTTTTAGCTGTCAGACACTAGGTGGTGAAGGCCTGTTCCTCCCTCCTCTTGTCAATTCATCACACAGAGGAAGAAGACACCCCTCCAGGGGCATGCTGGGTAATCTTGCATGGCCGGAAACATGGCGATGGTGAACGGATGGCGGCGGGACCCTTTGTTATTTACTGCTCACTTAGCCCCTCTGCACCCTGACACACACACAATTTATGAGGACAATCGTCAAAGCCGCTGCGCTCCACTGGAGCACTCCCTGATGGATGTACATGAATCCAGGAGAGGAGAGGAGAGAGAGAAGCAGGGAGACAAAGATAGAGGTTGGGGCGTCATACAGTCTCCATTACTGTAAATTAAATTACACACTGGGCTTCATAAAAGAAAGATTTACCTCAAAACTGCAGATCAGAACAAACATTTTGCAATTAAACGTTAAGCACTGAGATTAAGACAATAATTTTAAATATAAACTCCGCAGCAGCTTATATTACTGCTGTGTAGTCCCATCTCATGGAAGGAGTGTGAATTGAACTATGTGCTCATATGTCTTGCGAAATGCCACTGAATGCACCAAATGTCACCAGAATGTCAGCAGTTCCACCGTCTGTGTTTTGAGCTTTTATTTTGGTGCACTCACTCTAACAGACACCTCTTTTCCTCACTGCTTTCATCCGGTATTCACATCCCCAAAACTCATCTACAACGTCCCCATGCTCTTTGCTAAGGCAGCCGACAAACAGTACAGTAAGTGTTCAATCATAACAATCCATTAGAATAATCACTGATAACAAGTCCATTTTCATAAAAGAGACGGGAGAGGGATTAATGAGCTTAACCCTACTTATGTTCCATCCATTTTGTGCTGTAAATCAATAATCCAGTAATAATGTTCTTCAGTGGGGCAACAGAGCCCCAAGAGCAGCATCCTCTCTCTCTTCATGAGTTATTTGAGCTGCCCTACTATCTCCTTTGTTCTTTATAAAGTTGCCTTTTGGGAGTGCCAGGACCAAACACATATATTTTTAGTGTTTTCTACACAGTCTGGTGTGAAACAACACGAGGGATTGGTGAGACTCCAAGAAGCACAGAGCGCACAGACGGGAAAGGGAGGGGGGGAGGAGAAAGTAAATGAGCAGAGAGAAGGAGTGATGGGGCCAGGAGACCAAGAAAGAAGAAGAAGGATAAAAAAAAGATGGAGGGAGCACATGGTAGTGGAGAGGTAGGGAATTTTACAAGACTCTGTTTAATCAGCCTCTCTCTAACTCTGCGTCAAGGTGCACTGCTCCTCTCTTTGTATCCTAATGTTTCCTTTATGCATCCTTTTAGATTTTAATAGCACTGAAATCAAAGACTTTCAGCAGCCTTCTAGCATAATTGTTGGGTCAGTTGCAAATGTTTCCAGAATATAAATTAGCACCACAAAACAGGAGCATTTCAAAATTAAAGCACATTCTGATGCTCGTACGAAAAAACAAAACCTTTGTCTTTCTTTTTTTTTTTCAACTACTCAGTAATGCTTCAGTGAGGCTGTATGCTGCCATAATTCTAATTTTTTGTATAAAAAAATCATGTGAACCCTGAATTTTTGATTTCTTGCAGTGCTGTCATGACAACGTGAGGTATTTTTAAACTTGCAGCTGGATGCTATAAAAATAACATGTAGCCATTGTTTATTGGATGGCCCGTGTAGGTACACGAGACAGTTAAAACATGGGCTGATTACGTAAACTTTGCAAACACAAATTATTTTCATTTGCACACAATAGCAATTTCAGAAAAAAATTTAAATTGCTGGGATCAATATTATTAAGCCTCAGAAAAACTGACCTATTTACTGAGCCATAGCACAGTCCACTGCTGTACAATGTTGGGCTTTAACTTTGTAAAGCTCAAAATGTATAAAATCAAGTTAAAACTGGGTTTTTTGCAAGGGTTATCTTCCAATTTGCACACATTTTAAAAACTTCAGCAAGGGTCTGAGCTGTCACTTGCCAAAAACAAAAGAAATCAATTTAGACTTAAGAAAAAGAATTGTTGATGCTCACAAAGCAAGAGATTGATATACAAAGTTATCACAGCGTTTCCAAGTGTCAAAAGCTGGAGTGAGAAGTATCATCAAGAAATTCAAAGAGAGTCACACAGTATAGAACAAGCTTGGCAGAGGTAGGAAGCAAAAGATTTCAAAGACTCTGGAAAGAAAACTACTGAGAGATGAGTTTAAAGAGCCCAGAACAACAGCCAAGACATGAGGGAATGACTTCTCAAAGAAGACAATCACTAGAACCCTGCACAGAAATGGACTCTCAGGTTGAAGACCAAAAAAAAAACAACCCTCAACTTAAGCAGAAGGGACACATGTGAGCGAGACTGAAATATACTAAGGACAACCTGGAGAAAAACGCATATTGAAAAAACACCCTTTTTCACATGAGAGATATAAATAGAGCTTTGGTCACAGAGAAGCTGCTTATGTTTGAAGAACGAATGGACCATTATCCCCACAGTGAAGCACAATGGTGGGAATATTATGCTGTATGTGTGGAACTGAGAATCTTGTCAACATGGAAGGAATTATGAACAATTATGATTGAAAAATCTAAATCAGTCAGCAGGAAAACTGAGTCTGAGTCATCACTTTGTCCTGCAACACGCCGCCAGCCCAAAACATACGTTGGTCCTGATGGAGAACCACCTCCAGAAGACCAAAGTGAATGCTGTTGACTAGCCTGTACAAAGCCCT
Organism: Pelvicachromis taeniatus; assembly: GCA_015108175.1. NCBI lineage: Eukaryota > Metazoa > Chordata > Actinopteri > Cichliformes > Cichlidae > Pelvicachromis > Pelvicachromis taeniatus. Next base: position 35,468 of record VURO01020762.1, read on the forward strand.
GACTTGAATCCTATTGAAAATATGTGGGGTGAACTGAAGACCAAGGTCCGTGCCATAAGACCATCAAATCTGGAGGAATCGGAGAAGACTGGGCTAGGATTGCTACATTGCTACAATAAATGATTGCAGGGTGATATCCAGCAAAATGGATACACAAGTGACTATTAACATCAAGGGGGGGCTAATAATTTTGACCCTGGTAGTTTTTGGTTATTGTGAAATAATTTTATTTTTGTGTGCAAAGATAAATAATGTAAGAATCCAAAATAAACTAGGATGTATAAGCTATGTTAAAAGTTCATTTCTATGTTTAACAGCACTTTGGAAAAACTTAAAAAAAATAAAACCTCATCTGTATTTCATGAAGAACTCAATTCAATTCACTTCAATTCAATTTTATTTATATAGCGCCAAATCACAACAACAGTCGCCTCAAGGCGCTTTACATTGTAAGGTAGACCCTACAATAATACATACAGTGAAAAACCCAACAATCATATGACCCCATATGAGCAAGCACTTTGGCGACAGTGGGAAGGAAAAACTCCCTTTTAACAGGAAGAAACCTCCGGCAGAACCATGCTCAGGGAGGGGCGGCCATCTGCTGCGACCGGTTGGGGTGAGAGAAGGAAGACAGGATAGAGACATGCTGTGGAAGAGAGCCAGAGATTAATAACAAGTATGGTTGAATGCAGGGAGATCTATTAACACATGGTGAATGAGAAAGGTGACTGAAAAGGAAAAACTCAATGCATCAAGGGGGTCTCCCAGCAGTCTGAACCTATCACAGCATAACTAAGGGAGGAT
>VURO01020763.1:0-20744 GCA_015108175.1 Pelvicachromis taeniatus
AGCGGCGGAAATGGGCTTCCTCCGAAGGGTGGCCGGACTCTCCCTTAGGGATAGGGTGAGAAGTTCGGCCATCCGGGAGGAGCTCAGAGTAGAGCCGCTACTCCTCCGCATCGAAAGGAGCCAGTTAAGGTGGTTCGGGCATCTGATAAGGATGCCTCCTGGGCGCCTCCTGGGTGAGGTGTTCCGGGCATGTCCCACCGGGAGGAGGCCCCGGGGCAGACCCAGGACACGTTGGAGAGATTATATCTCTCGGCTGGCCTGGGAACGCCTTGGTGTTCCCCCGGATGAGCTGGAGGAGGTGGCTGGGGAGAGGGAGGTCTGGGCTTCTCTGCTTGGGCTGCTGCCCCCGCGACCCGGCCCCGGATAAGCGGCAGAAGATGGATGGATGGATGGCATTCATCTTCTTCTGCTTATCTGGAGCTGGGGGAGGCATTCTTGTCAGATGCCCGAACCATCTCAACTGGCTCCTTTCGATGTGGAGGAGCAGCGGCTCTACTCTGAGCCCCTCCCAGATGGCCAAACTCCTCACCCTAAATTTGAGGGAGAGGCCAGCCACCCTTCAGAGGAAGCTCATTAGTTATCACTTCTATATTTTTATTTTCTAACAATGTGACTTTCAAATTTCCATCAATATATTTATATCACTTTGGTAATGTGATGTGTCCAAGTAATTTAATCAAAACACAGAATTCATGAAAGACTAACATCAAATCAGGAAATCAGTTCAACCACAATTGGAGCAATCAAGAAATGCTCCGGTGGTATTTGTATGTTACTTTTTTTTAAGCCCATTTCCATACAACTGCTATGCATTTTAAATTGAATGTGGATAGATAGTGAATGAATTTCTTGTTGGCGCTGTTTTCCACTCATCCTTTTGTCAACTGCAGTGCAAAAGTGAATTTCTTCTGGAATACTAACAAGAGCAGGGCAATGCTTCCAGTGCCAGGTTTTAGACAGAAAGGGGTGGACCCAAGTTGTAAAGTAATTAAACTGATGAGCCGTCTCAATTGCTGGAGGCTGGTGTTGTGAGTCATTAAGAGCTTGGATGGGGCTATAAATCGACAGGTCTTTTGGTCGTTTTTGTCGAATAGAGACAAACAGTACAGAGCAATTTTCTTGTTTACCTTTCCTCTTCTTCATCTTTCAAATGAAGGAAACATACAGTTGATACTACTTTCTGTTTACAGTATTCATTAAAACCTTGTTAGTGACACTTTTGCTGCATTTATTATACACTGATTACACAACCTGCAGTAATTTGTCTGGCACTGATTACGAATGATGAATGACAAAAAAACTGATTCATGACACTGTCATTAAGGAGCAATGTACACCATGGCTGGCAGACTTCACCAAGGCAGAAGAAGACTTCAGCACTTTAATGAACACGTTACTACATAAATCAAGTTATTCTCCCACCCCCTTTGCCAGTTTTTCCCTACAGTTTACCTCTAATTTGGTTACTCTGACAATGAATCCATATTAATAAACCCACTCCACCCACGACATTAGTGGCTGATGCTGCTTCAATGACAGTTGTAGATTGTATATGCATATACACTAAACATGGTCAAGACTGTTGAAGTTGAAATCAATCAAGCATCAGAGTCAGAAAGAAAGCTGATTTCAGTGACTGAATGTGGCAATGATTGTTGGTGCCAGTCTGGCTTGTCCAAGTATTTCAGAAACTGTTGATTCACTGGAATTTTTCCATCCATCTTAAGCGGTAGTACTCTGGGCAAAATCTGCTTGTTGAAGCCAGAGGGAAATGGCCAGACTAGTTTGAGTTTGAGCTAGAGGAAGGCAACAATAACTAAAATAACAACTCATTATAACCAAGGTATACAGAAAATAGCTTTGGTTCATAGCAGATTGACACAATCACCCATAGTGTTTTATAGAAGACTGTGACTTGATTGAAAAACACTCGGTAACTAACCAACAAGAGGCAGTTGAAAAGTCAAAAAGTACCAAACAGACCATTTACCATCAACGTAAATGCTATGTCTTACACATACACAGACCAGTACATTTCAAAAGGTGTAACTTTTACTTTAAGGTGAACAAGGCACAAAGGTAGACCAACTACAACTGTGACTCGGCAATACTGGAAGAAATAGACATGACCAACACCATCGCCAATGTCAAATGGCTAGTAGATATGAGACTGGACCACACTACCTCCCAGAACAAAAAGAGTCTAGATGATCAGCATTATGTTTTTTAAGTGATCACATTTAAGCCACAGCTTTGCATCTTTTAGTCTCTGACTTTTTGTCTTTCTTCCTTTAATTGTCAAACTGGAAAGCATCATTTGTTTTACATTGGTCACAGTTATTCTTTTGCTCCTTTAAGCTTTGAATTTAGCTGAAAATGGTCAGAATTCAGTAATCACCAAATAACAAGATTAGGATTTATTTCTGATGAGACAAACAAAATTCTAGTGTGAGCCGCAATGTTTTCCTCTCTTCTGTCTAATTCCAGCTTCTTTTTGTTCCCATCTGGCTGTTAATTAAAGGGATAGTCAGCTTCTTTTCAACTCACATTTTCAAAATCTATTAAAAAAATACTCTGAAATAATTCCAAACAGTCTCACGCCTCTGTGTGCTAGTGATTAATACTCAGACAAAAACACTGACAAAACCTTCTAGTCTTCAGAGATTAACTCAGAGAATCACAGACACGGCAGTATTATTTGGTTTTCTCACTCTCCTGGGTTGGTGTAATTTTAACCACCCTTGTCAGAATGGGTGCTAACACAGAGCACCAACATGTCACACGGAAGGCTTAAAATCCATTTTCAGAGCCAGTCCCTTAAGGCTGTCTGCTGCTCTTAAGACAGCTGAAATGCATTTGCAATGAATTAAATTCTAGTCAGCCCCAGTGTGTAAGTTCTGGAGATATCTGTTATTCCATTTTGACTGTGTTCACCTTCTACAGATTCTTAGAGGGACAGGATGTCACTTGTTTCCTTTTTCATCACACGTTGTTCACTTTAAAGCCATTTTATTGCATATTTGTCATGCCATGTCAAAAGAGCAAAGTGGAGAAATTAATTCATTCTTGGTTAAGTACTTTAAACAGGAATTCAAAGTACACCTGTGCAAAAAAAAACCAACAACCAATAATCATATAAGAGGCGTTAGGGAAAAAAGACAGGGATGATGAAATAAAAGCTCTTTGATTTTAATGTATGTTTTATGCAGGGATTTAAAAGACAATAAAGAATTTGCCATTCTCCACAGGCACACTATTCCACCAATAAGAGGGAATGAGCTAGTCACCTTTATTTTACCTGGTATCCCTAGGATAGATGGATATGTTATATCAATTTCCTCTTTTTAAAAAATCAAGTCTGTAACCATGGATTCTTTTTGGTAATTGGCCATTTTCATACTTTAAATTTGACATCTTATAATGATACAGTGCATTATTTGTTTCTTTGTAGCACATATTCTGCTTCGGTATATGTCATTCCAATAGTAATACTGGTACACTGAACAGATGGAGGGATATTAGCAGCATATTTTTCCTGGGATAATGTCTCTTTTGGGACATCTCTGGTAAAGTTGCTTGAATGTTGTGTTGGCAAAGATGTATTTTTGCTTTTTAGCTTTAAGCACCAATAAATTACTATTTTCATTTTGGCCTGTCATACTTGTGTTGTTTACAGAAGACAGATATTGTTGTCTCTGACATCATTTTTACTTCTATATTGTCCCTGAGTGCACAAGTTTATTAAAAGAGGCGGCACATTCGAAAAATCAAAACTTAAATGATGGCTTGTCAATGTGCACCCAGATTTCTGCTTGCCAGTCTCCAGTTTTCATCAGTTAACAGCGAGGATACAAGGCATGTCTACCCAAACACAACACTCATGAAAACTCTCATCCTTCTACCCACAATCCCATGTATGCCCCTACTAATCTGTGTTCCTTACAAATGAACATCATGTCCTCCCCTGTTCTACTGAGTGCAGCTCATTGTACCTCATTACAACTGCGTTTTGGTGTTTCTTGGTTTAAAGCATTCATTTCGGTCAGATTTATGCACACGCATGTCCCTATCATGATTTATTAATCCATCTTATTTTTAACTTTGCACATTTATACATCATATCCCAACTGTACTATATCAAATGGATTAGCTCAAGCTCAAAATCCAGATAAGGCTGGATGTACTGTGTATATCCAATGCACATGCTGTTAACTATCTAGGAAAGCACTACAGACAATTGGTATAAAACAGTAGAAGGCTCAGTAACACAGCCTTACTTCTGAAGCATGGAAAGATTACATATTTCTTTTCATTTTTTGTAATAAAAAACAATGTAATATACTTTGTACTATGGATGAGTGATAGTGACGTGACACTGACAAGTCTGTAAATAGATTGCAGGATGCTAGTTTTCCAAATGTCAGATTTTGTCAGCAGTTTCAAAACTAACAGTGTATGTTTACAGACATCACAGGTACCTGTGCAAATACCAAGCAGTAATTAGCAAAGAGGATACTAATATTTGCCAATGTGTACAGGGACATGCAAAAGCAGATTTGTCTGTGTTGCACATAAATCTCATATCCCAGATATATCCTAGTCTAAACTAGGATAAACCTCCAAACTGGGATATCCCAGTTAAACTCACTAAAGAATGTATTGCATCTTGCAAGTTTGTTTGCTCTTAGGGCAATAAAACTGTGGAGCCTAATTTAACACATTTAAGCAGCAGAAGAGCTGCAGGGCATGCATCACTGCCATCTCTAAACTAGATTAGGCTGTCGAATATGCTTTTAAAATATTTGATTTTTTTCCCCTGCCTGCCATTGTTATTTAAAGCTCTGCTGATTTTTTTTTTAAATATATGTTTTCTTGTCCTGTGAAAGACCCAATGCACATCTTTTAAAAATATTGTTTCTTTATTATCCTCAGCTTTTCACACTGCCTTTTCCTTCTCCAAAATATCTGATGGCTACTAAGTACAAACATCTAGCATCTTAATTTTGACATGATCGTTATGGGAAAGAGTTCTAAATAGATTATACTCAGTTCCTGATTTAAGCAGAAGCCCTAATGGGTGATTGGGGAAATGACTTGCATTCATTCAGGATGTTAATTTGGAAGGGTGATCTATGTGCAGTATATAATGTGTAGAGAGATCGGCTACATGTACAGCTATATTTCTTACACACTTTCTTCACTCGTTTTTTGTTAATTTCTTCAGGCCTACTTACCCTGCACTTTTACTCCGCAAGGAATTAGCAGGAGTGAAATGCCACTAGTCCCATTCTTAATGCTGTCATGAAATTCGCACTTAAATAGTCCCCAGAGAGTGCATACATATGCTACCCTCAATGATGGGTGTTCTACATTGATGTCAAGTGTCTACGCTCAGGGACAAGGTTTAAAGGCTGAACACTAATATAAAAACCTCAAATCCATCACATTTAAGCATGCAGTTAAACCCTCTAAAAGACAAAAAAATATATATATAAACACATTCCTTTATATATTTAATATATTAAATAACATACAAGTGATATACAATTACCATTTCTTTTAATTATACATTTTTAATTAGTGATCAGCTGTCAAGATGATTTACTATACAACGAAAATTAAATGCAAGAAAGTTATATCTATAAAAGTATAAAAGTTCTCACTGCTGGCTTGTTCTTGGTGTGCTGCCATCACAGAATCACTTCAGGAGAACTGAGTGGAATTCATTTGTCTTAAATACAAATTGTTCGCCTCCCCAACCCTTGTGTCTTTGGAGAGTTGTCCAGGCAGAAAGAGCAAGTAGCTCATGGGCTGCGCTAATGGCTAACCTTAAGAACTTTCATTCAACCGCAGAGTGCTGCATGGCAATTCTGAATTACAGATAGCTATTCCCACAGCTCTGCTCTAATGTGATGAATGGCTCCAATCTTGTCAGAGACTAGAGTGCTCTTCCACCGAATACTGAACATATGGGATTTTGTGTAGAACACACATGAGCAATGCATAATTCATATTTTTTCTTTATTGTTTTTGGCTTTGGTTTTCTCAGGAGATCAACAAATATAATTGAATATGTTTTATGAAATCCGAAAATGACTCCTGCAATATAAACAAAAATACAAATTTAAAAAAATGCATAAAGTCAAAGGCACTGTACCCATACTGCATTAATTTAATCTTCATGCAGACATTGGATATTATAATGTAGCATAATGTTTAAATTATGAGAAATCAAATTATGATTTTAAACATCTCATAAGTGGAGACCAACAGCCTTGATCCCTTCTAAGACGGTTCTGTTAGTACAGGTGGGTGATGATCGCGTAGGATTATAAATTGTGCTCTTGGACCTCCGAGAACTTTTGAGCAAAACTAAAGCCTTGGCATGCAAACCAACAGTGAGAAGAACTCTCACCTCTCCTTTGACTAAGTTCAATGCAAGAGTATTTTTCTGTACTTACTCGAGCAATTGTTAGTGTATAATACTGAGAATGGAAAACACATCCTTGAGGCATGAATTAGATACAGAAAAGTGTATAAATTAAAGCCTCACATATGTGAAAGTGTCTTCCAAATGTCAAATTGAATAAGCTTAAGGTGGTGTCAGCTCCTTTACTTGTTGTGCTCTGTCTAGATTGTCCTCACGTCTTCATTTTAAGCTTGAAATACACCGATCAGGCATAACATTATGACCACCAGACAAATATTACATTGGTCCCCCTTTTGCTGCTAAATCAGCACTGACCTGTTGAGGCACCAAAATATTAGCAACAGATCCTTTAATTCTTGTATGTTGTGAGGCGGGGCTAGGTAGATTTATTTGTCCTTGTGGGAATAATACATTAAGATAATCAGTGTTATTCACTTCACCTAACACCTAATCAGTGTGACTGTTCCGTGTATATAACAACTTTTAAAGCATTTGCTGGCAGATATTGCAGAGCTTTTGACACACTTTATCTACTAGAAAAGTCTTAAACCGAGTTACGGCGCAAAAGGCAAACTACTGGATGTTGCACTAGAGCAGCAACAGCATGTCAGACCAAAGCAAAGGGCATGTCTGCGAGACACACGTATCCATACTTTGTCTGAGACTCACCTACTTACTTCCTTTCTGTGTCACTTCACGTAAAAAAAAGGTACAAAAAGTGCAAAAACTCGCTGGCAGTTAACTTCCACCAGCTTCAATCGATTTAATATTTGTTGCTGCATTTCCTTTTGCTTGAATTTTCACCATGTTCCACCAAAAATCTGCAAAAGCTTGCGACTTTGTGGTGACTTGCAAAAACAGCAAAAGATGGTGATATGCTGACTTTTTGACCCATGATGATAGATTTGCTCGCTTTCTTCACAACCTCTGGATATAAGCAATACTGTGTAAATGTGTTTCTCCCGCAGTGATGACTGGAAACTAGAGCCAGTCTCAACTGCAGAACATTGACTCAGTATCTGGGAATGACGGCAAAGGACTTTGTACTTCTCCAGATGTGACACCTGCTTATCCTGTTTACAAAGGGCAAGTCTCTTGCTCAGAACAACAAAGATATTGAGCAAGATCGTCAAGCTCTGAGGACACTGGAAGAGCTCCCCCAGGGCGAATGGGGATTTAAAAAAATATATATATATTTATACATATAAATAACCTAAGCGTTTTAGATCTATTAGACAGTTAATGAACATTCCCATTTTTCTAATACTTTTCTAATAGACTTCATACATTTCCAAACATCTCTAACATTATTAGTCTTTATCTCATTTCTAACTTGATTTCTACTAATGTCCTGTATTGCATAAGCTTTATTTAAAACAACCACATGATTTATGTAATTGTTTCTGCGCCAGAAGGCTTATACCAAAGAAAAATCGTATTTCTGATCTCAGGAAACCTTTCAGAATAAGATTGATCCTGATGATCATTGTTTTGGACTAAAGGAGGATTTGAAACAGTCTGAGCAAAAGAGGAAAAAAGATTAAATGGTTCTGCTATAAAACTTTTGTTACCAGAAATACTAATGTGTTGTGTGTTGTTGTAGTTACTAATAACTATCATTACTTAAATTGTACAGCTCTGCTGCATTTAATGAGATTAATAATGTCTTTGGAAATCTTTAAGCAGAAAACCAGGGAAACATAATGACCATGATGGTTGACAGCTGTGGGAGATAAAAGTTCACACACCTCATATGCCTCTGTCTCCAGGAGGTAGAAATGCTAACTGTTCTAGTCCAAAACAACAATATATACCACTTCTCTGTTGTTTTCCTTCTCATCTGATGACCAGAACCGAAGGAAAAGGGGTGCCTTTGGTTGTGAGTCCTCATCTATGTCAGTCATTAATAAATAGCTACACATAGTTTTCCCTTTAGCATCTATACAACTGTGTCTGCAGGCATGTGACTAATGATGTCAGTGAACCTTCCTTGCGCGCACTTTAGCCTTTAACACAACCTCTTCCTTTGTGCTTCCTAACCTAAAAAAAAAAAAGTTCTGAGCGAAATAATAAAGTCATTTAACTTTCTGAACTTTGAGAAATATGTAGTGTTTAGTATATAGCATTTTTTTTTTGTTCCTTAAGAATAAATACACCACAACCAGCAGACATTTTAGCTGTTTGTCATTGCACGCCTACAAAAATATCCCATGCTGGCACACAAAACTTGAGGAATCTAGATGAGTCAGAGTAGCCGTTAGTGAAAGAATTGAACTCTGGACTAGAAAACTGATGCAACTCAGTCTCTGACAGTCCTCATTTCTCAGCAAAAAGAGGCAGATACCAATACTAGCATTACAACAACACTTGCAACTGAAAGGCTGGCAAAACCAACACATTTTCAGCATGTGGCTCACATCTGAAAGTGTAAATTGACCACAGCTGAAACCTGTCAAATATTCAAAGATGAGATGGAAACTATTTATAGTATCTCTGACCCTATATGCATGCTACTGTCCTTGATGGAAACTCGTGTGGGGTGGTAATTCTGTTGTTGTTTTCAGCATGTAATGTCACACTTTTTATAATATCTCAGTAATGACATATTGCTAACTTGTGAAAGTCAGCGCACCAGCTACTGGATCCTGGTTCCCACTACACAGAGGAATGATTTGTTTTCTGTTTATTTCAACTAATTCAAAGGTTATTGCTGTATACTGCAGTATTTGGATGTGGACTTTGAACATTTTTGATGCCAGACTGGCTGATCTGAGTAATTCAGGAACTGTTGATCTACTGGGATTTTTCTGCACAGCCATGACGAGGGTTTACAGAGAGTAGTCCAAAAAAGAAAATATCCAGTGAGCAGCAAGAATCAAATAAGTTCTCTGGGAGTTCTTTGTTGATGTCAGAACTCAGAGGAGAATAGTTAGACTCTTTAAAACTGATAGGAAGGCATCAATATGTGAAATAACCACTCATTGCCATCAAGATGTCCAGAAGAGCATCGAATGCTGCGTTTCTGTCTTCATTTATATTATATTTCCTGCACTTTCTGCTGCCCTCTTAGCCAGGTGACTTTTTACTGCTTAAATACAGGATATATAATAATGCCCTTGAATCAAAGAAGCTATTTTTTATCAAAGAAGCTAAGCTAAAAAAAACATCCTGGTGTCGGTGTCATGTAAGAACAGGAAACTTTCCATGGATTCACCAAAACTGGACAGTAGAAGATTGGATAGATGATTCCTGGTGCTGTATTTGAATGGTAGTGTCTAAATTTGGTTTAAATAAGTGGAAAGCATCCATCCATCCTGCTTTGTATCAAAGGTTCACTCCAGTATATCACTCTACTGATGGTGTAATGATGTGGAGGATAATTTCTTGGATGTTTTCTTTCTTTAGCTTCCTTAGTACTAACTATGCATCATTTAAATGCTACGGCCTACCTGAATCTTGTTGATGACCATGTCCATCCCTTCATGACTGCCATCGTCATATCAATCTTCTGACGGCTGCTTCTAGCAGGATAATGCGCCATATCACAAAGCTCAAATCATCTCAAACTGGTTTCTTGAACATAAGAAGGTTTTCATTGTCTTCAGCTGACAGTCCAAGAGGACTAGGATTTGATGGTATCAGAGAGTCACATCATGGACGCCACAAAGCTTCTGCAACTGCATCATGAAAATATATGATTTATATATAGAATGTATAATATTTTAATATTCTGCTAATATTCTGTTAATTGTTAAAACAATTAACACACAAACACACACATACATTTTCTTATGCGTTTTGATATGGTAACACTTATCAAAATAGTTTTTAGCAGCACTTGGTTGCCTTGACGGTTAAGCCGAGTCAGCAGAAAAGTCTGACCTTTTTGTTTTGTTTGTCTAATAAGCATCTTGTTTACATATGAGATGAATAATGCAATATAATTTATGAGCGTAAGCTATTAAGTCAAGAAGTTATTTATTGTTAGCAATATTACATTTTTAATGGAGTCCAACTTTCTTATATAATACATCTGCTGCTTTTGCAGTTATGAATAATTAGTATTTCTTATGCTGGAGGAAATATAATTCATTTAAAAATCCACTTCATAAATTAAATTCTGCACTTTAAATTAGCCAGGCAAATGACTAGGGTGCTGGACCCATTGTTCCTCTTCAGATTTCTGGCTTGAGTTGACATACTCAGATAAATGTGATTTGTTTTGTGTTTGGTTGATGAGAACTCAAAGTTGAACTAATACTTCATATTGAAATGAAATGTCACAACAACAACCCAGTGATAAAAGCTTGTGTTATCAATAATTTACTGCAAGGTAGGGCGCCACTTTTTAGTGAGCCAGTAATGACTTTGCTAATTATTATCCATCTAAAAAGTATCAGTTGACTAAATTCCTTGCAAACAAGAGTGACTATTTCTGTTTCTTGAAATCCCTTGGCTCATTTGCAACGCTTAAGTTTATTATTTAGATTTATCACGCTTTAGCGTGGAATGATTTCATAAACGATAATCATTTTAATTGCTGATGCTTATGTCTAATATCTTTCTCCTGTGAGTTTTTTTTTCCTTTCTGCCTGGCATTTAAAAAACAACACAAACACAGACCTTTGTGTGAACTGGGGGTTGGGCTTTCTGCTCAGGTAGTAAAAGGAGCTCTTGTGATGCTTCCAAGCTGCTGTTGTTTCATTTTCTAATCCTTTAAGCGCCTCCACCTTTTTTTGTGTTGTGTCAGAAAAATATAATTGGCTTAAATTCTTCTTTTCTTGAATTTGTTCTTTCTGAAAGTCGTACTCCCTACTACTACTGTCTTATCTTCACAGTCTTACTATCTCTGTCCTCTCAGTACTTTTCAATCCTGATTAAAATGCACATTCTGACCTCTGTGTTTTACTCTCTTCTTCTCTATTCTTATTCTGTGCCTTTATCCTCACCCCCTGCCCGTATCCCTCCCACCACCTTTCCTTCTTTCTTTTTCTTACAGTGTCCTGAGGGGCTGAGGCCAATGAAGGATGGCTCAGGTTGCTATGACTACTCCAGGGGCATTGACTGTACGGATGGCTTCAATGGAGGTTGTGAACAGTTGTGTCTCCAGCAGCTTGTGCCCCTTGAAGATGACCCAAGTTCCAGCAATGTACTCATGTTTTGCGGGTGAGAATAACTAGTAGTAAATAGAGAAAGAGAAAAGAAAGACGTCTGCAGGGTGCCAGTAAAGCTTCCTTTTAAAGTAGGTGTCATGAGTGTTGTTTCAATTACATAAATACAAATTTAATAAATAAATTGATAAATACATATCATACAGTTCTAGTATAGCCATTACAAGCATAATCTACAAAAACATATACAATCCAAAGATGTGAATAAAAAAACTTTCATGAATTTGCCCAAACAATTCAAATACTGTACCTGATACAAGTGATATTAGTGAATCTCACCTTTGGAATCGTGCTCACAGCTTCTAGCCCAGCTGCTATTTTTAGACTGCTCAGTGGAAGTCCCGTTCTGTTCTCTTGGCACATGTGCCTGAATGTTACAGAGGTACTGTGTCAAAACAGTGAACCTTAAAGCTGATTTTCATTTTGTGGAAGCAGTGGAAGTCACAGGGAGGCAAATCTGATGGGTTGGTGAAGATTTTATATATGTAGATAAAAAACAACAAAAAAACTCCAGACTCATCAGTGCATTATGCATGCTTTGCATTGACAGTCTGAGACTGGGGGATCTTTTGGTAGTGCACATCATTGTGAATGTTGAAAACAATGAGGATGACCATTATCTTGGTACCACCCTCCACATGACAGTCATTGAAACTGGACTCTTTAGCTACAAAAGTTCTAAAGCTCCTGCATCAAGAGTGGAAGTCCTGCTGTCATGGCTGGCAGTGAGCCTCTGTGTGATAGTGTGATAGGAAATCATGCCAAATTTCAATAAGGTATAGTTTTTGTTTGCGCTAATTCATAGAACTTTTTGAGTATACTCAATATAATGTAAATACTTAGGTTTCCATTTGAGTGCAGGCTGCTTGGATTTCTCAGTGCAAACACACAGTTACTTTGCAACTAGATGAAAAGCACTGAAAAAAAACGACCTGCACTGTGGTCCGTGGTAGCTGGAAAAGACTTATTAGGACTTATTAAAGTTGTTTTTTTTTTGCTTAAAATGTATTATTATCGTCACGTTTCTGTTACATGCTCAGGTTTGGGACATGGAACTATTTTAAGGTTATGTTAAAGAAAATATTGTGGTCTAAGTTGAATAAAACACTTCAGCTTAGTGAGTATTTTTGCCACAAAGACCTGAACTTCTATATTGGTCTTTTTACCCATTTTCTAAAAGGAGTGATATTCCTGGAGCAATATTAAATATTATGTTTTTGTTTCAAACATGAAAGATGTGAAAAAGGGCTACAAATAGAAACCAAAAATACAGGAAGTACTCCTGTCAGTGTTTTTGCTAGCTTTAGGGTTGTCCTTCCCATTTTTCTTTAAATAACTGTCTTCTTTGAGGGTATTTATACCTCAAGACTCTAGTTGAGTTACTTTGTTTGGCTGACCATTTATGAAAACTGTTCTGATCATGCCAATGAAAGTTGCTTAATTCCTGCGACCAGGTAACTGTGGGCAAACATGACAGTTGAGGCTCTTTCTATTTACCGTGATATCCTGTTTAATTTCATAAATTTATTCGACTAAATCACTAGCCTGTATATCCACACGTTCTGTGATAAATGCACATTGCTTTTTAAAAGTGGTCTGTGGTAAGAACAAATTAAATTAATAAAATCATCTGAATGGTATAACTTTGTTCTGTAATTATGCAAATTGCTCGTTTACAAATATGGAAACAGATTTGCCTTCAACTACAGAAAGCCCCAGTTCCACTAGATCTGAGTATTGCCAACAGCAATTGACATCTCCTTCCCACTGAGGTGAAGACACATGAACAATTGCGTGAGTCCTGTGCTCAGCCCTATCCAACAGCACTAACTGCTCAGCCTGGTCTGTAAGACAGGATTGCACAAAAAAGCGGAAGCTGTAATTGTGACTAACTGCAGGGTCTGCTGAATCCAGCACCACTGGAATCTGTTTTAAAATGGTTTTCACAGAGTGCTTGTGTCCACAAACTCTGCAGTGATAATTGCGACTATAGCACTTTGCATATGTAAAAGGTATTTTAGCTTTGATACTGAGAAAGTAGATTCAACGGTATATAAACAGAAAATCTGGAAAAATGTAGGTTCAAAAAGTTTGTTGTGATTGTCTATGCTAGGGTGCTATTAATCTGAGGGAATGCTAAAGAAAATCGGTAAGATTTTGGCATGATGAGTTTCTCTGTATTGGTCTTTATAGATTGAAAATTAAAGTAGGAATATGGGAACATCCTTGTATATAATGTCAGTCTTTAAAATTGCAATCAGCTCGCTACAGCTCAATCTTCTGTTTCAAATCTTGCCAGCGCTATGCTTTCACCTCAAGTGTAAACAAGGTCTCCTAGATTGCATATCATACATTGTATTGACAGTGTTTCCTTCCTCCTCAGATGTGTGCAAGAGTACAAGCTGGCAGGCGATGGGCGCTCCTGTCTCCTGCAGTCAGACAACTGTGATGGACCAAAATGCCCTAAGCAGGATGTCTACTTCAATGACACCCTGTTTGGTGAGATGCTGCACGGATACAACAACAAAACCCAGCAAGTCAACTTGGGGCAGATATTCCAAATGACCTTCCGGTAACTAGTGTACAAGTACATGCATTACACTTACACGACTATACCAAATAATGTTCATGTGTTATGTTTTTTTCTTTCTATTGTTAGTGACTGTTCATTATGTTGTTCTTGATTTTTCTTTAATCGTATCTAGAATCTTGTCTCGTCCTATAAGTTTATGCTTTTTCTCAACCCTTTTATTGTTTTCTTATCTATTGAAAAAAAATCTGTCTTTATATTACTTCCAGCTAAACTTGTAGACACTTAGTCTTCCCTTGAGACCTGCTGTTTCACATCTGAACAGTTTTTCTGCATCTCAGGAGACACATTGAGGCAGCTCTGAGAATCAGTAGTCAAGGTTTGCCATTGGGTTGCTGCATCTGTTTGCTTCAGTGTGTGCGTGTGTGTGCGTGTCTATGTAGATACGCGTGTGTGACAGAGAGCGAGAGAGAGTGAGAAGGGCACGAGAGTGTAATGGTTGAGTGAGGATTGAGACTTATCCCATGGCAGTTCTCCTTAAACTGTCAGCTCTCTGAAACCTGGCTCACTCTGATAAGTCACATGCTGTCTGTGAGGAAATGCTCAACACTGAGAGATGATAGGGTCTATTTATGCACAAATACAGTATCCACGGTAAACATGCTCAGCCTATATCTCACATTCTCTGTGTCTGTCGTCACTATCTCATGTTCATACTATATAGGCACCGCTTTCAGTGGTGTAATCATGAAATGCTTTTCAACTGCTCTGCCCTATGGGTCATAATAGTTGTGCTTGGCACAGGGTCATGACTTTACAGCACATACTTTTATGAAACTGAGAAACCTTTCCGTCTCTCAAAAATGGTTGAAATTTTAGATCTAGGTAGAATTTATTTGAATGTATTGATAGTTTCTTTGGGCATCGTCAAATGTGATCCTGCTAAATTCCTTACCTTGTGCTCAGGAAGGGTGGTGAGCACAAGGTAAGTGTTTTGAGTCTGCAGTTTTACACCATTAATTTCATTTTAAAATGGTCAAATTATAGTCAAAGAAGCAATTTGAATAATATTAACATAAGAGCCTTTGTGAGGTGTTTGTGTGAAGTCTTCTCTCAGAAGCGTGCTATAATTCAGGTACTGTAATTTCACATAATTCCTCAGAGAATTCAGCATTTCAGTAATCCACAGATAAGTGTATAAAAAGGGGACACTTCTGCTTTAATATCCTTATATTCTTAATATAAACAACTTTCAAAAGAAGCAGTTCTAAATGCCATTAAGTTTCATTTATTTGGGACTTAACACTCGACACAATCGTGTCAGCAGCGTCCTTGAAGATGTTATTGGAACGTAGAGAAGCTGTTAAGTAGCAACAGAAAGAGTCACACTAATGCATGTATTAGCTAGAGCGAGGTATGTTAAAAGATGACCAATAAAATCCATCGCTTTCTCTCATGAAATATTATAGGAAAATAACACCGATTTAAAGTGAATTAGCTTTTTCATGCATTCAGGAAATGTCAACCAATTACCAAAGTATACAGAACAGGTCAATGCAAACTGAAAATATTTCTCTCTAGGTTTTGTTTGGATCTCACGTTATAAATTAAGAGGCTTCAGAGCATTCACAGCAATAAAAAACTATAGTTTAACTCCCCCATAACGGCAACATCTGACGACCTTCTCTGTACCCTCAATGACGAGTTTTGACACTTAGGTTTTTCCAAAACTAGCTGCAGATATCAACCTCGCTAACTTCTGATGCACAACCAGTCATTTTGTTGTATAAGCAGACCTGAAATATAACAGAAAAGCCCTTCAAGGGTTACTCCTACTAGGCTTACGTGTGATTGTTACCTGTGATCACCTTATCAGCTGTAAGCTAAAAAGGAACTAAAGAGTTACCTTTAGACAGTTTTGAGGAAAGACTGACATGTCCAGAGCTTAAATTGGGAACTAAAGGGCCAAGGTTTACCGAAGGTTTGAGAGGCTAAACCAGTTGGTAACTGTCTCTAATACACTCAACAAGGCACAGTTTGACAAATGAAACAAAGGCAGGAGGATTATAAACCCTGGCAAAGAGGCAGTCTTTATCCCTTTGCCCTCAAACAGTAGGATGCACAGTGGGGCCTGAGCCTCCAGCCTCCAACTCTACGAGCTAGGTTATATTATATTTATAGAAAGTCAATACACATGTACTCAATACAAGGACTCTGATGACATTACAAAATCGAAACATTAAAACTAGTGTTAAAACCTTGGCAGACCCGAGACTCACAGCAAATGACATACCGTTTTGCACCTTATGAGATCAATATAAAATAATATAGTGTATGTGATATACTTAAAAAATATTTTGGTTCCTTCTTTTAAATTTCTTAAAATTTAAAAACTTTCTTGATTTTTTTTTTCTTTTTAAATGTCTTAAAATCCTCTCTAGCAGGCAAGAATTAATCAAAGCTCCATTAATTGCAGGAATTAATCCCTTAAAAATGAAGAAATTGTCAAACAGTAAATTACCAAAGAGAAGTCACAGGACTATTAACTTTTCCTTCTCCTACATTTTAGTGAATGTCTCACCTTTATACCGCCCAAAGTTGTTTGGCAAGGTCTGTACTCAGTAGTAAATAGTGCTGTTTACTAAACATACTGTAAGTATGGTTGTTGTGCTCTGTGACAGTCATTGGCACAGTGACTTGGAAGTCTTAAGATACAGCCAGCCTGGTAGGAATGGTCAAAAATTAACAAAAAAAAGATGTTAAAACAAAAGTTAGATAAGTTACAAAGTTACAAACATTATGGATCATCATGTTCGGCTCTAGCTGAGAATTTTTTTTTTAACTTAGGTAAAATTGTAACTCACTAATGATTTCTATAAAGAGTTTCCCTGACGCCATCAAGGTAGCTGCAGACAAATCTACTTGATTTTTAAAAGGACCCTATTTTCAGTTCTGAACATTAAGTAAAATGACCACTCAGCCACAGCTCTCCATCCACTTTTTCTTTTTGAAATTGGTTAGGTATTGTGGTTATTTATCTTTCCAAGAAGTTAAGTCACACTTCAGAGAGAACATTTATAGAGAACTTTTCCTGTTTTCCATCTCAGCCTTCATTTTCTTACACCTGCACAATTTGCACCTGTGCTTTGAAGCTAGAAAAATTTCCATGCTAATTGCAAGATGCATACTTAGCTACACTTATATGGTTCCCTGCAGTTAAAGGCACACTTGGCTGATTACATGCAGATGACAGGCAAAGTGCACTTCCAGGCTGATGTGCCTGTTTGGATAAAGAACGCACACGTCTCTTGGTGCAGAGTATGTCTGAAACGAAGCACAAAAAAGCATTTAAATAGACCGACAGTACACGGTTCAGTACTTTTTGAAGAGGGACTAGAGGAAACAAAAAAGAAAGGTGTTACTCTGGGCATCCATTATTTAAATCAGTGTCAAATTCTGTGGTGAAAATTTTTGTTTAACCAGTATTTATTTTGTATTCATCGACCCCACTAAACTTTGTTTCACTTTTTTCCGTTAACGATAGAAAGTTGAGCTGGCGTAAGTCTAACCAGAAAGGCTCAGCTCACAGTAGGTTAGTACTTGCCTTGCAGTGTCGTTAATTAAACATGTGTATTATGCCATGTTATCTTACTGTGGTACTTACTGTGCTTATCAAATCCACTATGTCATTTGTCAAAAGAACATTAGCTTTGTCTTCATAATGACTTTGCTCCCATAAGATCCTACTTCACACTCTATGTATTTGTAGAAACATGCTACAGTTCTTATTCTCATCATTTTCTACATTTCCCTCCACACCTTCTTTGATATGCAGATGCAAGTCTTATTCCACAGCCCTCTGCCCCATTATTTTTTTTCACCTCCACAGTCTACTGGTTTTCCCTCCCTCTCACTCTCTTACACACACACACACACACACACACACACACACACACACACACACACGCACCACGCACGCACGCACGCACGCACGCACGCACACACACACACACACACACCCATTCCTCTGCACCAGCACCTCAAAGTGAAATATTAGATGATTGAGATGAATTGTATAAATTGAGTCACAGCTTCACAGGTCTTTTTTTTTCCTGTATGAAATACAATCCATGATTTACGACTGTTTTGCATACATTTGATATTAAATTGATCACACTTTGCTTTGCATAGGATGTTGAAGTAAGCCTGGGGAGTGATTTTTGCATATTGCTGTAAAATTACAGAACTGTAACAAAATATTACGATGTCATTCAAGCATTCGTTCATTTAATGTGTAAATGTGGGTGTGGAAGTATAACAAGCTGTGGAAAAGAAATCCAGCCCAAAAACTTCGTCCAGCGAGCTGACAATGAATGCAGGCTAATGGCACAATGTTTTTAGTTTGGTTTGGTTTCAACCCAAAGCTTGTCCTAAAATTATATCCTTTATATTTACTCCATCGTGCACTTATATGTACTATAATTACATCCTGCCACTAATTGGTACAATTAGTGTCACTCTCATGCCTGAAAAGGTGAATGTACGGGTGAAAAAGAAAGTACACTCACTTTTGATTTTATTTTGATTCACTTTGATTTTAATGGCTTACATATAAGGACTTAAGTGTAACCTAGTCCTAAGCAGGCCCTAGGTAAATACAATCTCAGATGAACTACAAAGCATGGCTTTTTTCAGTGTATCATTATTTATTTAACAAAACAAAAGGCAGAAAACAGTGAAAATGTAATTGGTCTGGGAAGTCGTATAAGATCATTTTCAATTTAAAAATGTTAAAGTCCATCAGGCTATAGTGATGGAGAGAGATTTTCACAAGTGGAGGACATTTGCCAGTCTTCCCAGGAGTTAATGTCCCAGCAAATTTACCCCAAGGTCAGTGTAGGCTCAGACCGTGTAAGGCTCAGAGAAACAAACCCAAGTGCTACACCCAACCTTCTAAGGCTCAATGGGCCTCAGTAAGCATGTTAAATGTTAAAGTTCATGACAGTACATTTAAAAAAAAAGCGACTGAACAAGTAGGACTCTTTAGGAAGGATGCCAGAAGAAAGCCTCTTCTCTATAAAAAGAACAGGGCAGCACAGCTTAGGAGTGATGTCCTTTGGACAGCAGTGACTTTTGGCCACAGTGTATAGCACCGCTTTCAGTGAAAACACTCCACTCCACAAACACATTGCCTAACATTGAAGAGCCAAGACTCAGCTGACACCTGCACCTAAATGACAAGGTTCACGCTCTCAAGGTTCATGTGATGACTCACAAGATCAGTAGTAGGTCAACAACACTCAGGATCATGTCTACAGGGAACGAACCCCACTAGGGGTTAAATACCTGAGACTCTCCACCTTTTGTTTGCCTCTAACCTCTTGGATGACAGGTGAACTTGAAGAAATCCAATTTTTTTTTTAGCACTGAAGACTAACATGACCTGGATGACTAAGAACCTACACATACAACACCTCATACTAACTGTTAAGCTTTGTGGTTGAGTGATAATAATTAAGGCTAGATTTGCAGCCACTGGAAATGGGTACCTTAATCATTTGCATACCAAAGTATTGTAGGACCATGAACCAGTACAAAAGCAAATCTACAACAAGAATGGCTGAAGAAGAAAAGAATCCAGGTCCTGCAATGGCCCAGTCTAAATCCAGACTTCAGTGAATGCCTACAAACCTTCTTTTGTATAAACAAGTGGAGCAAAATTCCTCCTTCACGATGTGAGAGGCTGATAAAGTCATACAGAACCTTGAGATTGTTTCAATACACTTCACGTTGGTCTTGCTAGGAGCGGTTCTACAAGTTATTAAAATGATGGGGTGTACTTAGTATAATATGTCATGTGTTGTTCATCCAAAATTGAGTTTACTTAATTTTATGATACAGGACTGTATGAAAACAGGAAAGCAGGCAGCATCCAAATAGGAGAGAGACAGACTCATACATATATACATTGATGCACCACTGCAATCACTAAGTACCAATTAACAACGTGAAGCATACATTAAAAGAGCAAATGGAATAGGGTGAGCCTCACAGGTCATGCAGTTTTGAACCTCTAAAACAGCCGTGCTAATTTTTTTTAGAAATGATACAGAATACTCCCCTTAAATAACAAATCTGAACTTTAATTGCATAATCAGATCTAAAAAGGCCAAATCTGATCCAAAGACGAATACTCTCACTACTGTTTTTACACCACCATGTAATGAGCAGTGGCAGATATCCTCCTGGTATTTCAAAGTTTACCCTTCCACTGCCTCAAAAAACACTTTTTTTTCGTAAACTGCCACATGATCAGAGGTGATTGAGAGTGCATTAACACAGGAACCTGACCCCACAGCTCTATATAGGCTTGTTAACTGACTCTAGGATTATAGCATTTAATTAAAACATATCATATTACTCATATGTTTGTCTTTTAATGGCTAGTTTCCTTAATAGTTGGCAGAGGAAGAATGCCCAATGGTGTACGCAGTAAAACTTTTGGGTTGTGATGAAAGACAAGCAATGATTGAGAAATGGAAGAAATGAAGCTTCACTTGCCCCGTTGAAGGTGATGCTGTCACGCTTGTCACATTGATGATGCATAATGCCC
>VURO01020763.1:22221-33659 GCA_015108175.1 Pelvicachromis taeniatus
TATATGTCATACACTAATGCGCACAGACTGCTGTTTTGATATTCAGTGTGAATGGGGTCTAAAAGGTTAGGTTATCTGTTGTGAATATTAGACTCTTTCTTGTGAACTCATTTTATTAAATATTTTCATCTCGGTTAGCTTCCACGATCTGTTTGCTCAACTGTGAAATGTAAGTCCTGCTTTTATTATTTTAATACCTGTCTGGTATAAATGTGGTTTAATCTCTACATCAAACAGCCATGTTACTTTAGCTTGTACATATCCATAATGCACATGTAAATCCTTATTTCTTTTAATTCTGAAACCTGATTGGTGTCATTTTTGGAAGTATACAGGATGCATAAATATTTAGTAATTCAATTTTTTTCAATAATTTGCATGCTGAGCTTAAAAAAATGAGTTTAAAAAGAAAAGCAAGCATGACCAAAAAGGGTTATTTTTCCTCGCATTGCTGCAGTTGATTTCCTGGAAAGTTTGGGTATTATTTACACCTTGGCACCTTAGCAAAGGGAGTCTAGCAAAAGAGGAAGCGTAAGGGTAAGAGGAGGTTCTTAAAGCCTCAGTGATTCCTCCATCTTTATGACTGAGTGCACATAAGGTGAGCATGTCTGGGAGATTGCAGAGGCTTTGTGTGCAGTGCTCAAACATTTGTGTGGGTTTGGATTTAACTTTGTGTGGGTATGTGTTTGCTTGTGTGAGTCAGTGCGCCGGTGTATGTGAGTGTGATTGTTCCCAAGGCACTCACTCTCTGTGCAGTAACTCACATGGCGAGGCAGGACCTAATAGACCCTAGCCTAATATCAACTAATGTCAGAGAGGCTTGTATCCGACTACCTGCTGTTTGGCTGGAGAAAGCAGGGACGGCG
The DNA here is from genome assembly GCA_015108175.1 of Pelvicachromis taeniatus. Lineage (NCBI taxonomy): Eukaryota > Metazoa > Chordata > Actinopteri > Cichliformes > Cichlidae > Pelvicachromis > Pelvicachromis taeniatus. The sequence continues at coordinate 23,088 of VURO01020763.1, forward strand.
AGAGAGAGGGGTATTGGTAAAGGGAGCAATATATGTTTAGAAAAATAGTTAAACCAAAACAGTAAAGCCAATCAAAACTTAGTGAAACACTTGGAAAGAGTAACTGCGAGAGAAACGCTGGAGGCGGTGGTGGGGGTTCGGGTAGTGCACCAAATGCTGCTTCGTGCATGATGCAATAAAGTAGTCAAACATCTAACACAGATATAGACAAATCATGTGGGAGAGTAGAAGTACATGGAGCACTCATTTTGCAAGGTGTGGCTCTGATGTGCAGCAACTTTTACAGAAAGGTAGACATGGCAAAAAAGAAAAGTGGATCAGAGTAATTGGACCATTTTAAAGAAAAGACTAATTATGTCATGCTTGTCTTTAATGTTTTTTTATATAGGCTGACAGCCTTCTGCAGCTTACTATACTCTTCCAGGACATTTTTACCTTCCCACTCCTATCCCCAGCTGAAGAATTGTAAAATATTATTACTTCTATAGTTAGCATTAAAATGATTATTTACTATCAGCTGACAATGACAAGAGCTGGAGAACTATTTTAGAACCATTCCTGTAGCAAAAGCAACAATAAACCACTATGAAAACACCGCACCACACAGAAAAACTGGGTTACTGTCAAAGTGTACAAATGTATCAAAAGTAAAAGTAATTTTTCTGCCAAAAAATGCTCACCATCAATGTTATATGGATCAATTATACTGCTGCAGGTGGTTTAAGATGGACATTATGACATTATAACACATGAATTCAGTGATTGAATTGGTGAGTGAATACTTTTGGAAATATAGTGTATGGAAAGAAAATCAAGGCTTAATACAAAGACTTGAGTGCCATGCGATGTGTTTATCTGTTAATATCTACAGGAGGTTTTAAAGTGTTACATTTAGGTGATGCATTAACAAAACAGCTGGTAAACTTTGTATAATCATTCAACCAAGTCATTTTTCATTGATGCTAAGCTGAGTGCTAGCGGAGCCTGCAGCTGTTCAACTTGGATGTTTATTAATTTAGACATGGTGATTTTAACCAAAAGCTCTCCTTTGTTAATAGTCTAAAATACTTTTTAAAAGACTGCGACAGACTGCGGAAGTGAATGGATGGATGGATGGATGGATGAAAAGATTCTTAGATCAGACATGTTGGCCAAGGTAGTTAGGAAGAGGACACTTGTTTGTTCGATGATAAATCAGAGTTATTTGCTACGGCTACCTCTGTTTCCACACAAAGTACAGATGGTAACTGATTTCAAGGCAGTGAAAGCAGCCAGCCAGCAGCAGTTTTTTTTAATAAGTCAGTCTCCCATCAGTTTCCTCTTAAAGACCAGAGGTTTATCCACAATGTACATGTACAAACAGTCAAAAAAAAGATGCTGGCCCCTTTTATTTTCTTCTTTTTCTTCTTCTTTTTTTTTCTTTGTGAAATAGCTGAAAGGTTTCAAACCACACAGTCAACACCTAACATTAATGTCTCACAGAGAAAGCACTACATTTTCACCTTTTTAGATTTTCACCCCTATTAGAAATCTACGTCACTGGGTAACACAATTTCATAACACTTTTCTAGTGGCTATAGTTTGGCACACATCTGAAGCTTCTGCCAACTTTCAGTATCTAGGCCATGAGTAAAGCACATCAAATGTTGTGACAAGAGCAGTCTTTATGTACTCCCTTCATCAGAGAAACTAAAATCCCGTTGGATTACTCTTTAATGTCTCCACAATCACTGGAATTACTTTTGTGTTAACATTTCACACAGTTAACTAGCATTCCCTTAAGCTTTGAACATCATGCCCACAGGTTTAACGTTGGGAATGATCAACAATTTTAGAGCCTATGAGATCCACTGAAACTGATGAGCTTCTTTGTTTGTAAAAAAGGGGAAAAAATAGATTGGGACTCACGATGACCATTTTTGGTGAAAGCGAATATCCCAGAATGTTCTTACTTTACCCATGTTTTACCTCTTTGTCAAGGTTAACAAAATAAGGAACGATAGAATTAACATAATCTAGCTGACAGGCAGATGCATAGCACTAAAACATACACCCATCAAGGCTTTAGCCTTCACCTGGACTCTTGTTTTGGCAAATGAATAAAGACTCTCTTTGTTCTTGGTCCAATTCATATTCAAACATGTATGGTTGAACACCAGGGTTTTGTTATCTGACAGCTCATAGAAGGCCATATTCAGAGTCAGACTGGACATTTGGCAGGCGTCCCTTAACACCAGAGGATAAAAAGAGGCGCTGCTTTATTTTAACCTAAAGTATGTGTTTAAAATATATACATATATCCTGGTAGACCCCCTAAAATAACATATGGCTTATATTCCTCTTGTCCTTCATAAGCTCATGTTGTCATGTTTTTCTTGGGCCCTCTTAATAAATAAAAGTATAAGAACACGTTATATCCATAATCACTCAAAAACATGCAAATCCCTTTTATTGTCAGTTATTTTTTCACCGTTCTAGTTCCTGCTTCAGGAGATTTGTGGGTTATGCTATACTGACTCCTTGCTCAAAGAATAATGGTACTTGAATTATGCACATCTGAATTAATTGTATAATCACTGAAAATAAAATATTCAATTAAGTATTTTCTAAAGTTCTAAAGCATATTCTTTTTTATATATAAATATATAACAAATATCTTTTTTAAAATAAATAAATGTGAGCAAACCGCTGCTTTGCCAGTAAGTAAGTCACTACATGAACAGCAGAAGTGTTTTTCTCAAGAATTCTCTAATGTACATTTAAAACACATGAGTTATCCAGCTACACATGGATGGGACAATAATATGTCAGTGCAGTAGACCAGGCCAAACATGGTCAGGTTTCATCATGGCCATGCATCAAAAGAAGCTATGCTGGTTCTTTCTGTATACGATGTATAACTATACACCTGTATAACATGATCATGTATTTCCATGTTCTATGTTCGCAATAGCACTACATGTGCTCAGTGAAACAAAACATAACCCTGGATATCTGTTCTCCTTCTATGGCTATAGGTGAGCTACACAGAAATTGATGGGTAGATGTTTTTATGATTGAATAATAAAATGCTGTAACAGTAGTGAACTGTGTGTAACTTAGTGCCCCCTCTACAAGGCTATCTTTTTTTAACTCTCTTTTCTCCCCATCACTCTGACTACAGGCTGGTGCTTTGAATATTCTAGTCATAAATTTTTTATTTATATCAACTCATAAATAGATACCAGTTTCAAGCTTTTTTTTTTTTCAATCTTACCATCTAGCCATCAACCCAGCAATCTATCCATCCATCCACTTATCTGTCAGGTTGTGGTGGCGGCAGACTAACCAGGGTATTCAAGATGGCCTTCTCCCCAACTACACTTTCCAGTTTCTCCAGGTTTTCTCAAGGCCAGATCGGATAAATAATCTTGCCAACAGGTTTCAGGTCTTTGCCATAGTCTTTACTCAGCTGTCCATGCCCAGATAACATCCAAGGGCGCCCCATAGGCATTCTAACCCAAATCACCTCAGCGGGTTTCTTTCAGCATACAGGAGCAGCACTTCCGAGATCCACATCACCCTGTGGTCATTACCCAGATTTCATAATCATAAGTAAGGGTTAGGATGTAAATGAGCTGGTAACTTGAAAGTTTTGTCTTTCGACTCAACTCTCCCTTCATCATGTCACTCCGGTAAAATCCCTGCACTTCTTCTGATGTTCCACAGATGGAGTCCAACACTGAAAACATGCTAGACTTTTGATTATACTGATGGCTCAGAATCCTGTACTCCCACCACTCCAGACCTCCATTTCACAGACACTGTCCAGACCTCCATGAAACAGTTAGGAAGTGTGTTAACCAAAGCAGCCCCAAAATGTCAGTGCCTATAACATCTCTGAGCCAAATCATCTATGCCTGGTGCCTTACTACAGGATTGTTTCTCAACTACCTTAGGGACCTATGCCAGTGTAACTCATGAGATTTTCCCAGCATCTTCAGACTCTGCCTTGCTACACTAAGGGATTTTTTGGCTGAGTTTGGGAATTCCTCAAAGTGCTCTTTCCTTCGCCCCACAATATCTATGTCTAGCTCAACAGTTCTGCTCCCCAACCAACATGTCGAGCCATGCGCAGCTTTCCCTTGCTAAGTCACTGTACAGCTTGCCAAAATGTCTTTAAAGCCTACAAAAAATCCTCCTTCATGGCCCTCTCAAGACTCCTGAGATTGTCAAAGCCACAACCTTTTTGGCTCTCCGATGCCCATCTGCTGCAGAAGACCACAGGGCCAACCAAGCATGGAAAGCCTCTTTCTTCAGCCTGACAGCTTCCCTCACCACTGGTGTCCACCAACAGGTCCTCAGATTGCTGCCATGAGAGGCATCAATGACCTTATAATCATATTTCCTGACAGCTCTGTTCCTATTTTCAACCGAATGTTTAAGACATGCCATTGGATCATATGATACAACAACAAAGTCAATCACTGACCTAAAGTGCTCTGCTACCAGGTACACTCATGCTATGTTCAAACATTTGTTTGCTATGGTTAACACATACCTAGCACAGAAGTCCAGGAACAAAACACCACAATGGTTTCAATCAAGTAGGCTGTTCCTGCCAAATACCCCTCTCCAGGTGTCTTTATCCATAACTACATGAGTATGCAAGTCTCCCAAGAGAACTATGGTTCCCCAACCAGAATTCCTTCTATGACCCCACCCAAAGACTCCCCGAAAGCTGGGTTTTTTGAACATCTATTTATCACATATGCACAGACAACAACTCGAAAACAGCACTAATCAGGTGGCTTGTGAGTATCCCCATACCAGTGATTCCCCTCCTGGGCCACTACAGAAAGCGTGAATTCTCAGTAGAGCTCGACCTCTTGCACTAGCTCAGGTTCCTTCCCCACTAGTGAGGTGACATTTTCACCAGTCTGTGTTCCTTAGGGTGGTACGTCCAGGTTCCCTCTTTTGCCTTCCCACAGGGCCAGTTTTATTCATCTATATGAAATTTACTTCATTGAGTATTCACCCACACTCACCCCTGCAAGGCTGAACTATAAAGGAGTTAATTACCACTCCTGTGATGTGATTTCCAGAGTCTAGCTTTCAAGATGCCTACAAAAAATGGCTCACTCCAGTTAGTCATATCAATCACAAACATATGAATGACAGAATAGCAGATAATATAATAGCTTTTAATCAGGTCTTGATGTCAGTCATCTTGCTTTGTGATTACACTGAAGAACAAAAGAATACAAAAACCGCCTTGCTGTCTTGCCCCATTACTGTTAATAAAATACGAGATGATGAGATTGTGGATAAGTTGTGATGAGACTTGCCATCTGTGTATTTGTATGCACCAGAACAGAAGGAAATGAAGCAGACATTTATAAAAGCTGACCTTCTTTTGGTAGAAAAAAAATAATGTAGAGTTTAGTAATGGTGCTTAAATAACCTATAGAAGTGAATACGTGTGCCTCAAGGTCTTTTAAGTGAATTTCAGAGTTTGTTTTATTGAACTAAGACTCCCTGTTTTTCAGCTCAAGGTCCCAGGGCCATGTAACATTTTAAGAGCTAGTCAGATTATTTCACTGTCTTTATCAAAAGGACAGAAAATAAAGAATTTGTTGTGTCTTTTTTCTTGTCAAAAAAGAAAATAGCCAAACTGCTCTGTTTTCTTGATTGCTGTGCCAAGTAAGAACAGATAACCTCCTGTTGTAGTCTCTTGTCCTCTAATCAAATGCTCAGAAATGTTTCTCTGCATTCAGGGTGATGGTATGAAAGTCTGTCAGGAACAGAATTTTTAACTGCTGGTTAGGCTTCCTTGTAAAACTGCCGTGTCCGTGTTGGAGTAAAAGTGAGAAGAAGAAAAAAGGAGACTGAAAGAGAAAGTGAGATAGAGAGGCAGATGTTTGCTACAATGGGTAGACACAAATGGGGGAGGTTTGTAGCAAGTGAGGAAGTGCAAGTGGAATAATATAAAATTAGAAAAGCTGTGGGTCTAATCAGTTCAACACTTAACTGGCCTGTATGCCCCCTCACTCTGCATTACTGAGCTTCATCTCTATGGTAATGCTCCTGGCCACCAGAGTTCATTTCTACAATTTCCTAAAGCAGGCCAACAGAGATATCAAGGTACAAAAAGAAAAAAAATCTATGCGCACTCACATTGTATTTCAGTTGTATACACGACTCAGGGGAATGAAAGGAAGGATGAGCGGTTATGTGTCGTGCCTGCATATAACTCTGCTTGCGGGTGTGTGTGAGTGTGTGTGACTGAAGGGAAGCGAGAGTGACAAAAAACACTGACTGGTGCCATTTCGGAATCACTGGTAACACTTCTTGTTGTCACTGGCTTCAGCATGTGGCTGCATATACGTAATTACCTATACAAACAAATACGTACAATCACTCACATACACTCACACAAACTCCACAGTACATTCTTGCAGTATACTTCAAGGCTTCTTCATTCACAGCATCAACTCCCCAGCTTAATCAATATTGGCCATGACAAGTCACCACATCTCCTCCCCTCAGTGGAATCATTTATCAACTGAGCTGTGGCTGCAGATGTAATAAGAGATTGTTACACAACTCTCAAGATAAACATCTCTGATTGTTTTATTACACTACAAATTGGCCTTTTTTGATATTGCCCCTTAATAACTGTTTAATTTTTCATCCGGGGCCTGTGCCCTTAGTGACGCTGGGTGCTTTATCTTTGTTATGACTCATCTGGCTGGCCCACTCGCAGCAAGTGTTTATTCAAATAACAGATATTACAGCTGTTAAGCATATTACATGCAATTGGATCGTCTACATACCCAGCTCTCATAAATCTTCAATTGTGCATTTCAACAAATTGGTGGATATGGTTCTCAAGGGCAAATGTGACAGTGTTTTCAAAGCAGTGGTAGGGAAAAGGCTGGAAAAGAGAAAGGTTGAATGATACCGTGAGAGGATACATAAAGATTGTAATTCAGAAGTTATGTGATGTGCTGCCATAATTCAGCTATGTTCATGTAGCAATGAATGAAACATCCTCCATCTTCCCTATATTATTAAGAAGGTGGCTAAAAAGTATCTTGCAGTAAGTTACATGGATTACTGTATACACAGCACAGGTAAGCTATTCTACAAAATCAAATGAACAGTAGCGTGGGGCATCTACCCCACGCTACAAAACCTCTGCATGGTTCTATATAATGACTTTGGATTGACACTTAGGTGAAGAGGCTAGCTGCTGTTTTTGGTTGTCTTGTACAGTTGACTTTTTTGCATATTGTCATACTAAAGTGTATTTTGTGGCAGAGACAATTGTTTCGAACAAGAGGCTTCTTCTTTTGTTTGGAATGCCTTTCGTTTCACACTCCTCTTTCAGGCACGGGGTAATTATCCCATTTATGGATAAATCCAAACAGCATGGCAGCCATAGAAATTACAAGCATGCTGTGTTATGCTGGATGTCATATTTTCTGTCAGTTGTTTTCAGACTCTCTTTATTTACAAAGAAAACACTGAGGGAGGTGAGAGAGACGGTAAGACATGCCACATGAGCTTGAACTTGTATTGTCCACTTGCAGTTGCATGGAGTGCAATTAGGTCCATAAGTTTTTGAAAAAAAATAAGTGTTTTTGTAATTTTACATCTGTATACCACCACAAAAACAAGGTGCAAAGTTGTGTATAAAGTTCAGTCCATCCATCTATCTATGCATCCAGCCAGCCATTTTCCTCTGCTTAAAGTAAATTAATTTGATCCCAAACGCAGCATGCGCTCTGGACAGATTGCCAGTCTAACACAGGGCTAACACAAATAAACAGACAACCAGTCATGCTTCCATTCATTCCTGCGGCCAATTTAGACTCACCAGTTAGCCTAACATACCCGGACTGAAGCTACGTAGGCACAGGGAAAACACAGAAAAACCCCAGCAGTCCAGGACCACCTTTCTGTCAGGCCACAGTAAATTAATTTTTGATTTTTATCCAAAGCATTAATTGTTAATTGTTTTAGGGGTTAGCTGTTTTATACTTAGTCTCCCATGTTTAGATGTTCAACATTAACTGGACAAACTACCATCACTTTAAACATAAGGATTGTTTTTAATACTTGCATCAACTAGTCCAAAAGTCCAAAACCCATAGACATCACCAACTATTGTGCTTCTTCTTTTTTCCGTCTTTGTGATGCTCTCCTAGGCTTTTACTGAATCTTGTTTGTGTCTTTCTGGATTCAATTTTGTGTCAAGTAAGTGAAAAGCATGCTCTATTGGTTTGCAAGGCATTTGGGTCAACTTCTTCTTGTTTCAAAATATGCTATATAAATAAAACTTACTTGACTTGAGAGCAGGTGACTGACTTGGCTGTTGAAGAATACCCCATTTCTTTGCTTGAGAAACTCTGGAGTTGCTTTTGCAGTGTGCAAAACTCTTTGGGTCATTATCCATTTACACTGTGAAGCACTGCCCAAACAGGTTTGCATTTGGCTGAATATGAGCAGAGTATACAGTCCTGTGCACTTCAGAATTTACCCTTCTATTTCTATGAGTAGCCACATCATTAATAAACAGTAATGACCCATTCCACTGGGCAGCCATACGTGCCTAAAGTTTATTTCAATCTCACTGATAGGTTTATTTGGGGTTTTCAGCCTAATGATCACCTTCTTCATTTGCCTTGACGTCTCTTTGGACCTCACGTTGAGAGTTCCATTGAAAAGCTACCAAAAGTTCAACACTTAGAATTAATTCAAGATCTTTATCTGCTTAATTTCCCGTGCAATAATGAGGGAACAGGCTTCATCTGGCCATGAAACTTCTTATCAGTCAATTGTCCAATTACTTTTGAACGTCTGAAAATGGGAGACTATGTATAAAAAAAAATCCTGAACAGTTAATGTAATGCTTTTGTTAAACCTCTTGAATTAAAGATGAAAGTCTGCACTTCAGTCACATCTTGATTATTTTTTTTAAAATCAGCTTTGGTGGTGTAACGAGGCAATACCGAAGCTTTGTTATTGTCCAAAAACCCTGTTGACCTAACTGTGTATCTCAAACCCTATTAATACACTGGCATGGAATCAAGAGATGATGTTCATATAGAGAGTAGACGTACCGAAACCACTGCAAGTCTTTTCTTTGGTAGGTTTTATTAATTTTTCTTCTACTTCCAGACACAAGACCTGGTGAAGTGCATGTCGCTTCTTGTGTTAACTGTTTGGTTTTTTGTTTGTTTGTTTTTTTATTGTAAAGGATTAATATGACTTAAAAAAAAAAAACGCTCCTTTTGTCAAGCAAAGAAACCACTCTTTCCTGCTATATGTCAGGTAAAGGTATTTTCTTTTTTCCTTCCTAGTGTTCTTTCATCCACTTTGACACCCTTTCAGCTTACCCAGTATACTGCAGCCCTACTTGTCCCTAGCTTCCATAAATCCTGCAACACAACCCTCCCCCTATCTGAACTGTGCTGGCACCCAGTGGCTGCTTACATAGAGATCAAAAGACTGTTGTTAGCCTGCAATTCTACCAAACCCCCTGCTCTAACATCTCTTCCTTCTCTGTGGTAAACTGACCATCGCTGCCCTGTCACGACTCGTCAACCCTTTCTCAGGTAGAACTCTTCTTGTCTCATTTTTTTTCCCCTGTTTTTTTCTGAGGTAAGTAATCTTTGTACCCCAGTTAGAAGTGCAATCACTTCCTATGGATGCATCCTATAAAAAAGGTTCCCTCCTGAACTCCAGCACTGTGACCCCTCAAATCCTGCATTTTTGTGAATCTTACATCATACACTTACAAATACTGTACTTTTACGTATGGCAGTGTTTTTTTAATTAATGTTATTATTATGCGTGCAACTGGTTATTACTGCTGAAAACTACTGCTGAAGATGCTTTTAATGTTCAGCACATTAAAATAAAGTCTCCTGCGGACTACTCAATAATGTACAGGGACAAAAACACATATAAATACTTAAACTATGTACATTGGGTCATACCACTAGATATTGCTTTCACACAGAGACAGAGCATCCTCTAGTGGCAAAGATTATGATTGTGTTTTTTCCTCCTTTTCCTAATAGTTTTTCAGGACATACAGTGTTTATCGATTATTACAGTACAGAGCTCAGACTATTTGACGTTCACAAATGCATAAACACAGTATGCAGTACTTTTTCTACTCCAGTGTTTCTCTGTAAGTGGTCATTAAAGTGTGGCAGGATGCAGTTTAGTGCTGGATCGTTACACAGGACTGTATAAATGGAACTTGACTATTAAACAGTAATAGATTGATATTAAACTTTGAATGGGGAAATATTTTTGCCTTTACCTCAGCAGTGGGTTTTTTTTTCTATTGCCAAATTTTATCTACAGACATTTTGATTAACTGTCTCTTAGTTAAAAAAAATACCATACCAGTCTCCTTTTTACATGCACAAGAATTACTCTTATCACTGCAAGTTTCAGACTTGACATTTTTTTTATCACATTTTCAAAACTTTTTAAACAGTTGGCTTTTAATATTTTTTTGTCTTTTCTTTATACTAAAAATCTCAAATGCTTTTATATGCCTTTATGTGAATT
>VURO01020763.1:33679-55575 GCA_015108175.1 Pelvicachromis taeniatus
TGAATTCTTCATGATGCAGTTTTGCATGCCTGCTATTTTAAATCAGTTTTAATGTATTACTCTCATTTGTTTATTTGGAATGGTGAAAGCAGGAAGATTTGAAGTAGCCCTGTAAGCGCATTTTTAAAGTGCTCTTTCAGCTTTGACCCAAAATGGTTACACATGCTCAATTAGCAGCTGAGCTAGAACAGACACTGATAATCAGGATATAGCCTTTGTGAGCTCAGCACCAAGGATTTGTATGTATATTCAATACTCATTTCCTCTGGGAATTAGGGTGTCTTTGTTAGTGCTTGCACCAGTCCACAAAGCAGCTTCTAAATGAGTGGAATAGACCATCCTGCAAGGTTTACAATTTGCTGAAACAGTTAGGTTCTGTCATTGTTAGGGAAGCTGTTCAAAGGCAGGTTGAGTCATCTTTAGAAGGACCGTATGGGAGCATATGGTGGGTTTATGACTGGTGGGCAGCCAGTTGGCTGATTATAAGAATGGAGTTTTGAGTGTCAAAGTGGGCACTTGAAATCTGGGGAGTAAGCCTACAATTCAAGCAAAAGCTCACATGTACACTACTGGTGTGCTTAAACATAAAAAGCAAAAATGGACAAGAAAGGACTGATGTTATTTTCCAAATAATTTCAGCTTTCAAAAGCATTGTTAACCTGAAGTATATTCTTGTTGATATGATTCTTTAATCTGAGGTAATGAATTGTTGGCGAATCTCATTGTAGTTAAGATGAAGTGAATGCGGTTGAACTTAGCTGATCAGTGTTTGGATGTGGAAATGAGGTTTCTATTCTAAACAGCACAAGAGCCAATTATCTTGAACAATCTCTCCGTAAGTACCACTCAATATCGGTTACACAGTCACAAAGTCAAAATAAATATACCCACTCAAACATATGTGGGAACGCACAAATAGACACGGCCATCTGAAATCAGGTGAAAGATACACAGTCAAAGACACACAGAAACAAAAAGAAAAACGTCTCTCCATCTATTAATTAACTATAGCCACTTATCCTGTAAAGGGTGGCATGGAGATTCAAAAAGATCTTTGTTTTTTTTTCCTAAATGAACTTGAAGATATGTTTGCCTGTTAATAGAAGGCGTATTTCTGATGAAGAGAGAGCTGGTGTAGCTGGGAGAGTCAACTGAGAACAAAAACACCAAAAAAAAAAAGTTGTAATTAGTAAATAAATAGATACATCTGCACATAAAAGGTCTCATACATAGATATATGGGCTTAAAAAGATGTTATTCAACCAGATATTTTATATGCTTGTATTTTGGAGATTCTCATTCAAATGGGAAGCATTTTCCATTTGTAGACTCAAGCAGGATAGAAGGCCTGTTTGGCCAAAAGGGAGTCTAGTGTCCACTGCCCTTAATGAAGACACACGGGTATTGAATGAAACATGAGTAAATATACAACTTGCCAGCATTTCCTCAGCAAGCCCATACGCACATATGTAGTCTGGTGTGCCGTGGGTTGCTTGCAGTAGTAAAGCTGCAATGTGAGTCATGTAACTTTAGTTGGCTAAAAATGAGCTGCTTAGCAATCTAGAACAGGCACATAAATCGTGAACATGCAGGCATATTTTACATATGGAGATTTTAGTTGTGTGTCAGTCAAAGTATTTTGTAATGTTAAGTTCATTTTAGTGAGTGCTAAAGTTCCTCTAAAAACAAAAGAAATCTGAGTTCTTGTATTCAGTACGTTCAGTGTGGTATTTTATTTCTAAGTAGCTGACATTTTGAATGTCAGTAAAGCTATTAGAAATCTGACAAGGAAACATTTATTATTTTTATTATTATCATTACTTTTCTTTGCAGCAGACAGCACGTGTGTTAAAAATAGCATTAATGATAGCTCTGTTCTGTTCCAATTTCCCAGTTAGCCATGACAGACTGACAGAGTGGCAGGTGAGTCTGTACACACTGTAACAAGCTTCTGAACCAGAGCAGCTGAATGCAAATCAGCAGTCATTCATTTCCACCTGTGCTTTTCTAAGCGTGGCAAGTCAAAATGTCCTCAGTGAAAAAAGTCTTATTAGTGAAACCATTGTGTTGTTTAAGGCCCCTTATAGTCGATGCTTTATTACAGTCCTCTGTGGACTTTTTCTGAAAGCATTTTAAGTTCACATGCAGCAAAAAAGCACAGGTGTACGAAACAATTAGCGTTAATCATGACTTTATCTCATCAGGAAGCAACATCAGTGAGCCGCGCGAACATTAGCACCCACACATTTGTTGCATAAGATGCCTGTCAGTTTATAAGATGTAATTTTTCAGTCTTAAGTAAGATAAGTTAGTCATAGCAGTGGTGCCATGAGTGGAGCCATTTGTGCAAGATGAAGATGATCTTTCTAGAATGACAAGCAACTGGCTCATCTTGTTAACCACCCTGGTTTGTTTGGGTTGTAGCGGTGCAGATAAATGTCTCTTCTTGTAATGACCTGTCAGCAAAATAAATGTTTCAAGTTTCTTTCCTGCCACGTACACACAGACGCACATAAACACAGTCCGAGAAACTGCAGTCAAACTAAAACCAGGTAAATCGAAGTCTGACGTTCTGTCAGTTCTGAATTTGATTTGTCACCTACTTACTTGTGCAGATGCCAGAATCTACCTTTGAGATTGGGATGACATCTGTTCCTCTTGTTTTTCCCTCAAGGAAAGAATTTGCAAAAGAAAATTTAAGAACAGTTAACCATTTATATCCACCCAGGGGTATGAAGATCCTAGCTGCTGCCCATTAAAAGTCTTTATCCTCCCTATTTTTTGTTTGTTTATTTTGATCATCTGTGTATTGAACCAGAAACATCTGAATGGATATAGTGAGAAGTGCTAATCTGGGCTTGAAAATCCAAAAAGGTATACATGGTCTAGGTCCACACATCTTTACTGTAGGTCCCATGAGCCACTGGATGAAACTGACCGATATAGTTTAGCAAACAATATGTTTTCTCCGAGAATAAACCACGTTTGTCTTTATACCTCTTCTGTCTTTCGTTCTAATAATTTTCTGCTCTTGAGTTGATCCTTACACCGCTCCATTTTCACAGTGATTGCGTCTAACAGGCTTTGTGGTTAGACAAAGAAAAGAGTAGGACAGAAAGAGAGAAGCAAGATAAAAAATTTATATCAAGAATAGTGAAGCCAAGCCCTGGGGTTTCCATCACACAAGGTCTGAGCTCTGAGATTTGGTCCTATAAAAGTGGATTATAGGAAATAAGTTGCTGCAGCCTTCCATGCTTTCAGGATGCAGTAAGACAACCCATCTTTTTGACAGTAAATGAACCAAACCTCCTTCAGTTCAACCACAATGGCCTATCTATTGAAAAAAAAAATGCATCACAGCATTTTCTATGTTTTATATCTCTACTTGTAGGCCTAATGATATTTTTTCCAAGTAGTTTTTTTTTCCATTGAAAAATATCATAGAGGTGCAGATCAGCAGATCAATAAAAATGGATAAAAGTTTTTAAAAATGTGTCTTATGTGAATGCCATAACCGACTCTGTGTGCATTTATGGATGTCTTTTGTTGCCTGTCACTATAGAATAGTGTGTGGTTCTTTATATTCTAACCTCCGACCCACGAACGTCACTGTTTCAGGTCATAATTCATCTAATTCTCCCTGCAGTTCCACATTTTATGCTCTTCAAATAATAATATTGCCAGCAGGCAGTTTTGCACTGCAAACCCCACAGAAAGCAAGAAAGATTTTCTGATGTTTTTGTTTTTTTTTAAACAATGGCTCTCTACTTTTCTAAAGTTTAGCAAACACTATGCATTAGAAGAAGTTAGTTGATTGAGCCAACATAAACTTGAACTGGAGCCAGAATTTTCAGTTTCAGTTCCATAACATCAGAAATCATCTTGTCTTGTGTCATTAGTACTTATGTCTAAAGTTTAGTTTTTTTTGCAAAGCAAGCAATTGAAACCTTGGTGTCACACCTTAGAGTTACCTTATTATGCTCTATGCAAATTGGTACAGAAAGAGACCCACCTAGGAAACTGTCAGACAATAAGCTTCCTTTGCCAAAGCTATCTGAAACATGTCACATTTTAAAATGCCATCCAGTAAAAATCAATTCCAAACATTAATTCTGTGTCTGGTCCTTAAAATAAAGCTTGACAGACACATCTTTAGACTGTATGTTAGCTAGCCTCTGTCTTCGAGCAGCTTTGGCATTATATTATTAACGTTTGCTCTCTTGGCACAGAGGATCATGGGATAACAGAGGTGTTTGCGTGTCCTCCAGTGTTGTTTGCAACAGCGTTTATTAACAGCAGCTGGTAATATTAAATGGCAAGAATGGCGTTTATACATGGCAGCTGGTGATATTAAAACATCGAATGGTGTTTATAAATGCCAAATGCCATTTTAAATGATATTTATAAACGCCAGCTGGCGTTATTAAAATGTTGAACAGCAGGGAGAATGAGATGATTTATGACCTCAGTGGCTTTCCATACGATTGACAGTTGTTATTATCATAATTTTTTTCATGTACTTATCATCCTCACCTAAAATGAGGAGAAAAAAAATTATAGGGTCTGCTGTTAACTTCGCCTGCTGCTCTTTGTTTTCACCTCGAGGTGGTGGACACAACTGTGGCCTTTACTGCACCTCTTAGCGTCATGCACTCACATGTTGTATTTGCATGCATATTTTGCTTTTGTACCCATTCTGTTGTTGTTTGCAGGACCTTTGAGAAATTTCCTCAAAGGAAATGGGTGAATGAGATTACTGAGACTTTTTTAAAAAGAAGCAATTATTTTGTTACATTTATAGTTTAAAATTGTCAATATGAAGTACAATGCACAAAAAAAGTGATGAAAAAGTTAACGGGAACAAGTGCACAAAAATTCAAAAACCTTACCTGATTTATATTTGGCCAGTCTCCTGTTTAAGCTCATCGTCTCTGGACTATTTTCAGTGCAGCTGGTATTTTTAAAATCTCTGTGGAAGTCCCACTCTGTCCTCTGGTACTTGTGTGTCTGGAAAATGTGCTTGATGTCCTCTAATGTAGCCGGTGTGGGGGCTTCCCAGGAGAGATCTAAAGATAAAAGCCGCACTGGAAACTGTCTGGACATGCACAAAAAATATGACCTTGTACTGGAGATAAGCCAAATTTAAATCCTGTAAGGGTTTTTGATTTTAATGGCCCTACTCCCAGAACTTTTTGATCACATCTAAGATAAGGAACCGATGAGCCGAACACCTTTATTTTTACCTGTGCATAGAGGAGGACAAACTCCTTTTCTAAAAGCACATAAAATATTATCATGGAAGAAACTCGCAAGACAGTAAATCCCTAAATCCCAATCGCTGAATGATATAGGACACTAGCAGCTGGACAAGGTGCTGGAACATCCCAGGATTGCAGATGCTTTGAACTGCAGTCAATTTATATGAGGTTCAGCTGCTTCCTTGACTGTTAAACATAACCTTTAGATTCCTTTAGATACTTAAAGTTTCTTTCTTTCTCACTTTCTTTTTCTTTCTCAGGGACAACAATTTTATTAAGGACTTTCCTCAGCTTGCTGATGGTCTCATGGTTATTCCTTTGCCGGTAGAGGAACAGTGTCGAGGAGTCTTGTCAGAGCCCTTGCCTAACTTGCAGCTACTCACAGGTGAGAACATTTGAGGAAGTTTGGGAATATGGTTTCTTCCCCTGTCTGTCTCTTCTTTTACAGGCATAATATATATTGCACTTTTTGCTGGGAATAGCTTTCTATGATCAGATTTTAGTCTGTTGTTCAAAAGAAAATATAACACTTCAGTTTCTTATTTGAAAGGCCCAGGATCAGGAAGTTCATAAATCCATGAATCCACAAATCTCAGTATGTATTTGTCTCTGTCTTGTGAAATGCAGAGCACAAGATCATTTTATATTATATAATAAGATGTGGTTTGATCACGAATTCCTCTTTTATGCCTCTGTGCCGTTAAGGCCAATACCCTTATATATCTTAAAATGTGAGCACATGCAGAGCAAAATACACATATAGATGCCTAAAAACACAATAACTGTATATAAACTTTGTATATTGTTTATTTATTCATTTAATTTTCAACCCGATTCTGTGGGGGGCTGATTCACTTAGATGTTGGTCTTGAAACCTGCACCTACACCTCTGCTCCCTAATCCTTCCATTAGCTAAATTGGCACTTGGCCCAAAGTGACCCCTTTATTTCACTCGGGGTTCTGCTTTCACAACAATTGGACACACATGCGCACAAACTAAAATTACCCTTTTTCACTGTGCATGAATGTCTCAGGTGTAAAACGCCTTTCAGAGGCACGGGATCAGGGTTCCCATAAGCAGTTTATTTTTTTTCCCCCTTGCTCTTCACTTTTGTGGCTATTTAGTTCTAGACTGAAGTGAAAGTTTGGTAATTGAATTGCAGGGAAAGGCAAGATTGCTCCTACTTCTAATGTCAGCAATCCAATTGGAGTTCAAGCTGCTCTATATATCACCATTGATCCAGGAGCAGCCGGGATATGGGCTGTGATAATAAATGGTGTTAAGACAGTAATGGATAACAATGGATGTGCAATAAACTGTAAAAATGAAATGATAGATTTAATGTGTTCATTTATTTTGAATTTCAGTATGTCTTCATAATTCTGAGATTTGTAATTAGCTTTAAATTTGTTGTAGCTGTTAACTTTTTGATATCTTTTTGTCTTAAATCCATCGTTTTGTTCAAATTTTATTTTCCCTTAGGGGATGCCCAGTTCAGCGAGGCTGTGGGGTACCCCATGGTGCAGCAGTGGAGAGTGCGCAGCAATCTGTACAAAGTCAAACTCAGCTCTATTACCCTAGCTACAGGTCAGTGTCTGAATAATAAAACTGGGCTCTGATCACCTGCCATCCGATTAATATAAGAAACTGATTTTACATTTTATCAATTAATTGAAAAATCAATGACATCACCTACTTATTAGTTGAGGTATCTTTTGGGGTCATTATTTGGTAATAAATATTTATATTTATTATATTTTTGTCTTTTTAATGGAACCTGTCAAGGAGTTATATATATTAAGCATCAAGAAGAAAAAGGTTTCACACTGATGTTTTGGAAAGAAATGGCCAAGTGTAAGAACCAGAGCAGCTTGACATGGACTAAATTGTGATGGCTAGACCACCAGATCAGAGGATCTACAAAATAGCTCATCTAATGTTTTGTGTAATGTTTCCCACGTGCATTGTTTAAAGGAAGGACAACCAGTGAACCAGCCTAAGGTTCATTAATATGTGTGATGGGTGAAGGCTATCCCATGCAGTCTGATTCCACAAAGTGCTGAAAATCTTAATGCTGGCTATGACAGAAAAGTGTCATAACACACTTTGCAGTGAACGTTGCTGCTTGTGTGGTTGCACACTTACGGGCTGGTCAGAATGCCTACAGCTGAACAATGGACATGTGAGTGTTAGAACTGAACAATGGAGCAGTGAAAGAAAGTAGCCTGGGGTGTCCATGTAGACAGAGGTGTGTGTGTGCGTGCGTGCGTGCGTGTTGTTTGCGTGGGGAACAGATGGCAGCAAGATGCACTACAGCAGGAAAGCAAGCTGAGACAGGTAGAATGATGCTCTGGCCAGTGTTCTGCTGGAAAGCCTTGGGTCTGGCAATTATGTGGATGTTACTTTGACATGCAGCACTCACCAGGCATTGTTGCAATTCACACAGCCCCTTCTCTGCAACTGTGTAGTTTCTATAATAGGTAACAATACCATGAGCTTTAAAAGCATATGTGGTTTGTGCTGAAAAAAAACCCTTGCACCTCACAGCTTACAGGGCTTAAAGGATCTGCTTTGTGTGTCATACCTCAGAGCCCCTTTAAAGGTCTTGTGGAGTTTATGCTTTGACAGGTCAGACTTCCTTTGGTTGCACAAAAGGACCTATACAATGTTAGGCAGGCAGTTTTAATAATGTGACTGGTCCTTTTCACCTATTTGGACAACAATTCACTCATCTCGTCCTTGACTTTTTAGGCTTTTCTAAGGTGCTGAAAACACTGTCAACAGAGAGCACACGTGATGAGCTGCTGGCTTTTCTTCAGCAATATGGCAGCCATTATGTGTCTGAAGCCCTGTATGGGTCTGAGCTCAGCTGCAGCATTTACTTCCCCAGCAAGAAGTCCCAGCAGCAGCTCTGGCTGCAGTACCAGAAAGGTGAGTATCCTTGTGGTATGAACAGAATTTAACTGAGCCCTAGTGATAACAGGAACATGGGTCTAAATTTATCTGAATATAGAAACTTAACTTGTGTATAAAGAGCCCATCTTCAATTAATTCAACCTTCAGTTAAATTACTTGAATTCAAGATAACCATATTACCTGGCATTTGCAATGCTGTGTTTTTGTTAACCTTTTTTAGTGATCCCAAATGGTGATATTTAGTTTGGGTGATCGCTGAGGTTTATTGGCTCTAAAAATAAAAAGAAGACAGTCGACCTCTCTGAACCAAAAGGGTCAGAGAGCACCCCCCCTTTTTTTTTTCGCATATCATTGAGTGAAATACGTATTTGAGACAACTACTCATAGGCTGTGTATGTGTGAGTATGTGTATAAAGCAAACTTGTCCATAGACAACTTTATTTCCAATTCCAACCTCTCCACCACCATGGGCAAGCTCAAAGAGCTCTCAAAGGATGTCAGGGGACAAGATTGTACACCTGCACAAGGCTCGAATGGGTTCCATGCAAGATCGTGCCTCATTCAGTGAGGATGATAAAGAGTTACGTGGTGGATCAGCCCAACAGATATTGCTATGCTCATCACATCATGAGATGTTTCTCTCACTCTCCATGCTTTTCTCTCCTATTGTTCTGGTACAAGTTAATCTTGGTTTCATTAGTCTGTTTCATCAGAAGTGAGAAGCGTCTTTTTGATGCTTTCTGGCGTTCTTTAATCTGGCCTTCCTGTTCGTGACTATAACCAATCATTTGTACGTTTTTATACATTCTCTGTATTGCCATTTATAAAGGCTTTTCTTGATTGTAGACATTGATAACGCTACCCCTACTTCTCAAGAGTGTTTGTGACATGGTTAGAAGTTGTGAGGGGCTTTTTTTTCTCAACCAAGGAAAGTATTTATAATCATCCATTTCAACTGATTTCACGTCACCAAAAGGTCTTTTAGGACTTTTTGTGTTTCTGAGCTGGCCAGTGCAATCCTTCTTTCAAAAAATGCACCAGGCTGTTGATTTGACCATCTCTCTGAGTTTTTATCTCTCTGATAAGTTTGTGTTTGTTTTATCAGGCCACTGATCACCTACTTTATTTTCACTGACATCTCAGAATAATGGGAAGACGGTTCATTTTTAGCCTCTGAAAGTAGGGGACTATGTATAAAAAAAATATGTAAACTGGTTAATGCAGTACTTCTGTTAAACCAATAGAATTACAGGTGCAATTCAATCACATATTGAATGAAAATACCCGTGCTGGTAAACAGTGGCCAAATAAAATTGTGTTGTCGTCCAAAAACGTATAAACCCAAATCTAAATATATGTGTCACAGAGGTATGAGAGTCCTTTTCAACAAAGCAATAGACTGCATATTTTTAATCATCAATATTTATGCAAACTAAAGCCTAGTGTTGAAAGTACTCAGATTACTTCTTTAACTACAAGTATAACATGTCCATATTACTTTATGGTCTTTATTTAAGCTTAATAAAGAAAACAAAATGTGGAAGAAAATGTGATGTTCTTCAGCGATGCACTTGAAGCACCAAGTAGGTTTGTGTCTCTTAAAACTTCCATCTGTGTGTACTTGAGTGTAAGCCACATTTTACTTGTACAACATTTTAGGTAAGAAATAAAGTGACTTTTGTCCCGCCACATTACTCTGACAGCTTAAAACACTGATAGGGTCGATTGCCTGTATTATAGCATAATTGTCAGTGTTACTATTTTTGTCCTCATCAACCACCATTACCTGCATCCAAGTATATGTAAATGAAGTAATCAGTTACATTGACAAAAAAAAAAGGTTAAAATGCTGTATTTTAATAACAGCCAGAGAGAAATTGAAAAATTATGCATACACACATTCAATTAAAATACATAAAAAGAAACTTCTACACACATTTGATCTGCTCGTTTCATAAATGTTTATTGCACTCAGATTCTTAACAATACAAACAGGAATTGGACTACAGAGAGATGTCTACAATGTGCTCAGCACACTGTAAAATCCATAGTCTTCAACAGCATAATTTAAAAGTCACTGGGTTTTGGTTCATTGACAAAATGCGATATAACAACCTAGTAGAATTACTGAATAAATATGCAAGGAAATAGTCTTTCTAAAAAACATAACAATAATATTAAGATGAGACAATGTGAGATAATTGAATGTTTACCACACTGACACAAGGACACTTGATTTTTCTGGCATTTTATGCATTTTTTGTGTTACTTTAAACTGCTTGAATATGTCCAGTAATTACTACATTTTATTGATCACTTTAATGTACAGCACTAAAAGAAGTTATGGTAAGGATGACATGCAGATGAGTCTTTAATCGATAAGTGCTAAGGTATAACATAAAAAATAAAATAAATACATCACCCAAAATGTAACAGCACAAATATATGAGTGTGATAGACTTGATAGGATATTTGAGTTTAACTTTCTTCTCCTCTTTGCTTGTGTAGAAATATTAAAAACATGAACTGGTTATTAGTTTGATTCTCATGCTGCTTAATAGGGCTCCAGTGCAGAGTTAAGGTCAGCGTTGTGAAATAAAATATTTTTAAGGCTAAAACAGAGTCAGTCTGCAAAAAAGACTTTTTTTTGTTTATTTATCCTAAAAGCATCAGCTTTCTCACACCACCATTAAATTCAGAAATTACATAAATTTACATGGTGTACCAATAAATTACAAATTGGTGGAGACCAGCTTGGAGACACTGTGCATTAAATAGCAAAATATTGTATATGGCTGTTGTCCTGTCTACAACTGAGAACTCCGGTTGCAAACTATCTAATATTGAACAAAAACCTGGACAATACAAAGCAACAGGGAACGAACCCAGTGTGGGGTAGGATGCTGGAGTTTTCAATCATTATTATCCTTGCAGTGCTACTCCAATTGCTTCTGCCAGCTAGGATTCCTACAAAGATTTTAAAACCAGTAGGTAAGCATTAGGAAACAATGCCATGGAGCATGTCAACGTTTGAACAAAGTTTGCAGACATTTGTACTTTTAGAAATCTGTCTCGTCTGTGACATGGGTGTTGCAGCGGTTTATTGTTAGCTATGGTAGTATATATCCTTAAGACATGACTGCATTTGAACAGAACCGAGGGGTATACTACAAGCGAAGTTCAACATAGCCAGGCTTGCTTTATGTTAGCTGGCTTGACAAAACCTTAAACCCCAGTTGGGGATAATGGGTTACACGATGGCTTTATTTAATGTTATCAACTTTCTGTTAAGAAAGGCTCCGAGCACACTCAAACACAAAATGGGGCGTTTTGACGTGTTATATGATTCTGCTTCCGCATAAAATGATCCCCGTGAGTGCCAGCTCTTCCAGTCAGAGACGTTAATAAATGAAAAACAATCTGATGATTTAGGTTTAATCGTTGTGTGCACTAACTTGATAATATATCTATTTTTAGGCTGCCGTTAATTTCTAACGGAAGATCTGCATATTAGAGCTCTGAGAGTTGAAACCAGATACATTTAAATATGAAATGTTACTTGTCACATAGCCTACTAAAGTAGATATAGAACTTGCTTTTGTTTTTCGCTAGCTCAAACTGAAATTCATTTTAATGATTGAATACATATTGTTGGTGACAAATGGTCTGATCGATTTTCCATTTTATGTTCTAGCAGCTCCAGCAATGTAAAACAGACTCAGCAGCAGATTAGAATCATGCATAAAAACATCTATACATTTTCTGCATCACCAACTGAATGCATACAAATTCCAGCGACAATAAGATGCACAATTTGTGCTGTTGGAACTTTACAGCATTCAGTGGTTTTAGTGAGGTACGGCTTAACAAGTTGCATATATGAAACATATTACTCCAGCAGAGAATTTATACAGTACTTAACACATGGTATAAATAAAATAATCAGTGAGAACATGGTGCTTCTAGCTGATTTTGAACTGAAACTAGACATAAATTGCTCCTGACAAGGTTATGTGTTTAGCATAGGTTACCACGGTGATTAAGCCAGGTAAAAAGAAAGTCACTTTCGTGACACTTAAAACTCTGACTTTAAGTTTCAACACAGCTTGCTAAGCCATTACTCTCACTTCCGAGTACACCGCTCAGAGCTTTTCACTTTTAAACACTTTCCAAAGTACAAAGGTCATCCCACCCCTTAAAATATTTCTGCTGTGTTCATAATGGGAACACTTTTGTGTAAGGAAAAAAAAAAAAGCTATTATGTTTTTCATCCTACTAGACTAAAACTACCAGGTGAAGCAAAAACCAAACAGAAGAAAACAAAGAGAACTAACACCGAGGTAAAATCTATGAGTGAGATAAACAGCTGGAACATTATCTGAAGCAAATAACTGAATTTAATGCTACATCTGTCTGTATTTCAGTGATATTGTCGTTAGGCCGGCTAACCGGCTGGAAAGTCACTGGAAGAAAATTACAAAAATGTACAAATGTGAAATGTACAGAGAAAAATTTATGCAGCTCAGCTCATTTTAGTGACAGTTGCTTGAGAAATGTCACTAAAGCCTAACGACTGCTCCAGAATGTTCTCAACTGTTGTCTCGTGTTGGGCACGATGTGTACAGGATTAATGGACGCAACTTTAATACCGCAACAGAAGACAATAATGTGCTCTCAAAGTCCCACAGGAAAAAAAATGATAAGGTGGTTAACAGAATAAAAAGTGCGTTTGATTGTATTAACAAGGCTACCCTTAAATGAACTTTAAATGATGTAGTAATGTTCTGTTTTTCACCATCACAGACCTACATTAGTTTCCTAAAACATTAATTAAAAACATAAACAGAATTCCATTAAGTATCCCTATTATGTTTTAATAGTTCCATCACAGCACATATTATTGGAGTTTGGCCTGTTTTCAGTCCATACCTTAATGTTTTGAATTTAATGTTCCCTGAATGTTACTGAATGCAATTTAATTTAATGCTGGTACTTGGTTATGCTATGAGCTAACTGTGCAGTAAACATTAAAGCTGCCAGCTGCATTCAGCAACATCAATGTTAGTGTGTGCTACTTAAATCTAACACAAGAAAACAGTGATGTATCGATAAAGTGCTTCACAGGCTCAAAGCCTTACGCTTTATTTAATGTAAATACATGTTTAGTGAAGGCCAGGCTGATTGGTGAGTACAGCAGCCAATAAAAAGGGAAGGAAAAAAAAATTAAAAGAAATCAGTGCCTCAGTAGCTTAAACATCAATTGCATCTTAGGCTTATCCTAAAGAGACAACATGCCAGTGTGTTTAACCTTAGCAGTTTGCATGATCAGATCCACTAGACAGGGGTGTCAAATATAAGGCCCAGTGGCCGGAATCAGCCCGCCAAAAAGTCCAATCTGGACTGGACGGGTTTGGAAATTGTGAAGGAGGGCATAAAATTTTAAACTTTTAACTATATTTTCAGAATTTTTACAACTTTTCCTACTGACCTCCTCACTGATCATTCACAGATCACCAAAGTAGATAAGCACAAGATAAACCCTTAAATGAGAGAAAGCTCCTATTTTTTCCACCATCAACTACTTTTACAGTCGGCTCAGCATAAAACAAAAATGACATTCTGTCAATTAATGAAAATAAATTCAGTTTTAACATTTTTCTGTAATTTCAAACATTTACTTCTTACAATTTAAGCCCAAAGCAACATTTCTGTATCGTGTAGAAAAACAGATTAATTCTTGAAATTGCACTTGTTTCTTTATATTGAAATATCTCAGGGACTTAATGTGTGACTAAACACCATCAGAAACGGGAGTTTCACGGGTGTGGCCCACTTAAGATCAAAGTGGGCCGTAAGTGCACGTAGCCCACAATGAAAAATGAGTTTGACATCCCTGCATTATAAGAACTGGATTCAGATTGAGTTACTCAAGATACAACCCAGCAGACTATAACCTGAACCTGAATTGACTGAACTATTGATTTAATAACCCAAATGAGAGCTACAGTGAGAACTGACTGGACTGCAACTAAATTAAAGAGTGTTAAATAAGAGTATGCTTCTTCCTTTTCCAGACTTCTTTACTTCAAGACTTGACTCTCATGTGCAATTACACTTTGTTGTTCTCCTAAGAAGTAGAGGAATGCCTCCTCTGAATGTATGTGTAGACCTTAACACAATGGTCCCAACAATCCAGCACTAGCAGCTGTCCTTTCTGGGTAGTGGCCACTCCCACAGGACAGGTCAGCCCTTCCTGGATTAAAATATTGTATCCACCTTCTTTTGGAAACTGGAGGATTTCCTTCCTGCCACTGTCTGTAACCAGCAAATCTCCATTGGAATCCACACACATGCCAGTGATACAGCGGAAGTCTTCTGTCTCCGAGAAGAAATGGCTGAGCTGTTTGCCAAGCTGGCCATCCGTACGCACTGAACCAATGGAAAAGCCACCCTCCAGGTGGGGCTCATTCTGGCGTTTCTCAAAGTTCAGGGCTAACCCCTGGGTGAAATAAACCGTTCCAGCTGCATCACATGTCACAAACTTTGGCCGTACAGCACAGCAAAGTCTGTTGTAGCTGACCACACCTACGTTGCGGTCCACAGCTATACACCACAGCTTGCCACCTTCAACATCTGACACCACAAACTGGCCTGATGGCATGGCAGTAATACCCCAGGGTTTAATCAGTTGGTTCTTGTGACAGGCCACACAGTGTCCATCCATGGTGTAGACTTTAACCGAGTTGTCGTAGTTATCAGTGACACCAATCAAGCCTTGTGCAGTCACAGCAATAGATAAGGGGATGAGGTTAGGCAAATCAGCCCCCAGGAAGCTCAGGACAAAGTTGTCAATGCTACTAGCGCTGCGCCGAATTTCACGTTGGAAGCCTTTGCGATTAAAAATCTGGATACGGAAGTTTCCACGATCAGCTACCAGTACCTCACCTTGAGGCGTCACACAGATACTGACAGGCAGGTTGAAACTCCCAGGTAGAGTTCCCTTAGAGCCCATCTTCTTCACAAACTGGCAGAGTGGCGGCCCTGAACTTGCCCGCGCCGCTACAGGTGAACCCCCTCCTGCATCCATTGACTTTGATTTAAAGCTGCTTGGCGATTCACATACTGCCTCCTCCACACCTGCAACCATGTCAATGTCTCGGTAAAGATCCACTGGCGCTACCGCTTCACCGCCTGTAGCTCCCGCCCCCTCTACATCACCTTCAAGTGCAATTTCTAACCCACTCTCCTCATCATCTGTATTGATGGTGTAAGTTCTTGCGGTCAGCTGGCCCACTTCTAAAGTTTTAGACTGCTCTGTTCGGATCAGCTCTGGCTGTTGCAGTTGAAAGGTTGTGGGTAAACTGCTCCTCAGATCCAGTTCCTCATCATCACTGTCTCCGCCATCGTCTTTTAGCAAGGCAATGTCACTTTGTCTTGCTCGCATTGTCAGATAATCACAGCGTGACACCACTTTGACCTCTGCAATGTTAAGAAGATATGTCTGCTCTTCCAAGACCTGGGCGTTGAGCTTTTCTACTTCTGCCATGGAAGTCTTGAATGTCCTTCGAGACCTGTTGAGCTCCTCTTGAAGACGTAGCTCAGCTGTAGTGTAGTCCTGCTGAATTGTTCTGTACTTTAATCTTAAGGACTTGGAAATGTTTTCAATTACTGCCTTTTTCTTCTGAATTTCTCCTATAACATCACGGAGAGCCTCCAGTTTACCACCCAGGTCCTTACGACGCTGTTCAGCAGCCACCCTTATCGGCTGGACTGAATGTCCTTCATGCATGTGGCCCTCTCCTTTGCAGAGCTCACAGAGAACCGAGGCACAATCGTGACAGTACTGTCGCGGCAGGCGATTGCAGCAGGATTTGCACATTAGGGCAGCGGCGGCAGCACTGCAGGACATAGTGCAATCGAGAATCTTGAGCACAGTGAGATTGTCGGCCAACTGGGAGATGCTACTCATACGAGAGACCTTGCTACAAAAGGGGCAGCGGACACCATTGATAGTATTGGCCAACAGCTTCTCCAGACACTGCCGGCACACTGTGTGACCACACTGCAGGAGTTTGGGTCTCATTTGTTCCTGGTTGTAGGTTTCCAGGCAGATAGGGCACTCGAGAACCTCCCTCATTAGATCTGGGTCAAGAGCAGCTGCCATTGTGGTTCTCACCTTAAATGGAAGAAGAGATGAAAAGTTCTGTAACACTGTGCCACGCTGTAGCAGACAAAGTAACGGATATTTAGAAAATAAACACAGAATGCAGCCACGTTTATGGATACTGTTCAATAACGAGGAGCTACTGAAAATCGACATATGGTGTGTGATGGTGAGTGATGGCGTGTATCAGCAAGACAGACACACCGTGCCATGCTAATGACAAACGGGCGTACTGGGCTATATCCTACACCAACATAATGCTCTCTTGTTGTTTTACAGCGAGTTGACACTGCAGTCCAGACTTACAACCGAAAAGTAAATCGCAGGCCTCACCACAATACGACAAATGCCCTTAGCGCTGCACATAAACAGTAGTGTTATTCAACAACAATACTGACTTTGAAGGGCGTGCATTCAAACGTAAGAAAGGCGACTCGTCTTAAGTGTCTCTCGAGGCATTTCTGCTTTTAAACATTACCTTCACGTCACTGTTTTGATGGTTAAAAGTGCAGAGCTGTTGCGGGGCGTTCTGTAGCTTTCTGCTATGCAGCTACTAGTAGAGACTGCAGTGCTGACGACGTCACGTACACGCAACCGGGATGTTACGCAATACGCACAGAGGCGAGCCTTACGGTTGTTTTTATTGGCTGCCATTTAATCAACGGAGAGCGCCGTTTTTAAGGAATACTAGAACTGTATGTTTATGACAGCGCCACCTAGCGAGTTGGATGACCTCAGAAATTCAAAAAATCATTTACCCAAATACAACCCTATACCAAATGTTTGTAATTCAGAATTCTATCAGATAAAGATAAATCGATTTAGTAAAATTGGTATATGCAGTGACTAAGCACAGAGGCAAAAAGCAAGAGTAAGCATTGCATGTGTAGGTGCAATATGAATACAATTAGATGGATTCATATGTGTTCTTCTCCCAGCAACTTGTTAATTTAACAGTAAAATGCAATAAACGCAATAAAATTATTGCAATGTAATTTTAGCAGAATATCATTCGTCATTAAACCTACCCCCATTTAAGTTAGATAACTGGTTAACTTGACCAAGTAACCAAACTTGTAGCTGAGAAACCTATTCTCCCATAGCATCATTTTTGCATTCTTGCATCACAGCAGTTTCATCTACTGCTGTGATGCAAGAATTCCCCTTAAGGGATCAATAAAGTATCTTCTATTCTATTCTATTCTATTCTATTCTATTCTATTCTATTCTATTCTAACTCAAGCAGTGTTCACAAGCTTTGTTTTTAAAAGAAGGCAGTAATTACACAGAGTGACCACTAGATGTCAGAATAGGTCTACTTAGGATGTTCACACAATACAGATATCAGCTACAACATTAAAACCACTGACAAGTGAAGTGAATACCACTGGTAATCCAGTTAAGGCGCAGCATTCTGCTGGGAAACCTTGAAACCTGGCATTCATGTGGATTAATCTGACACATGCCACCCACCCTCACATTGTTGTAGACAAAACACAACCCCTGCCTGCATGGCGACAGCACCTCCCCTTGCCCCAACAGCACTGGCTTCCCCCAAAGGTCATGCGCCCCCCTGTTCTGCAGAAATGCCGACCAGCTAAGGCAACACA
Organism: Pelvicachromis taeniatus; assembly: GCA_015108175.1. Lineage (NCBI taxonomy): Eukaryota > Metazoa > Chordata > Actinopteri > Cichliformes > Cichlidae > Pelvicachromis > Pelvicachromis taeniatus. Next base: position 51,629 of record VURO01020763.1, read on the forward strand.
AGTCTGTGTTTTTGACCTGGTCTGCAAACTCTCCTGATACCAGTCAAGCATCAATGGGATATGCAGGAGCAAACTCCACCCCATAACCCATAGGACCCATCAGATTAGCTGCCAGTGTCTGGCGCTAGACATCACACCACACTGCTGAAAACTCCCATGTCAGTGCCCCTGTGGGTGAGAGCTGTTGTGTCAGCTGCAGAGTTGCAACATTGAGCTTGTAGCTTTAATATTGGAGCTGATGATGTAATTTACTTTAACAAGACTATCTAAAAAATGGCCCACTCTAAGATATATCCTAAGATATTTAATATTTCTTTTAGCCTACAATCCTCAGAGCCGTAACTGGTGTGCTGCACTTTTTTTTTTTTTACTATATTAGTTAAAAGAAATGTATATAATTCATAAGATCTATACTTATAGCAAGGACCTGTTAAAATCACCAGTTAGTATTGACATGTTACAGTTGTCTTACTAAAGAAATAAACGCATCCACCTATAGAGAGTGCATGTGTATCTAATTGCATTAGAAAGATACCTGACTCTGTTGCTGTTGTTGCGTGGGCAACACCACTCTGGCCAAAGGGGATGGGTCCCTGTTGACTTAATTATGATGCAACCAGTCTACAAAGACATTTTAATTAACAAAGACAGATCAAGATTAATTGCAAGTAACCTCACCACATTTATCTCTTTTTGAGTTTTTTGGTGACAGGCAAGTGTTGCATAAGCATCACATCTATTCCACACAGTAAATAGCTGTCACAGCTAAAGAGGCAACAAGCTGGGTCACTCCTTAAACTGCATGTGGTTGAATTTAGGGGTAATTTCTCTGAATGTGTGTGGAGTGTACTTTATACAGCACAAATAAGCAGGCTCCCAGACACAGGTGCACAATGCTTAGGTGATATGGGATTTATTGTGAGAGCTGCTTGACAACATCTCTTTTCATTGTCTGCGCTTCTTTGTGAAGTGAGTGTAATTGGGCTCATGGGCCACCCCTTGAGCCTGTTTGCATTGTGTTTCAAATGAAGTTACCACCTACCTTTAAACTGCTTGCAAGTGTCATGTAGGTGGACACAGCGAATAAGTCACAAAGACACACACAGTTTTCTTTGACACACAGACTTACATAACAAGTCAGGGCTACCGGACATGAAATACAGCTCAGATAAGTAAATATTAAGCACAGATGGCTATTTTAAAACTACTTTTTAATATTATCCTAGAAGAATCCACTTTGGTATATTTGTCTAAACCCAGTATTGTTTTTGGCTATGACACGTAATTGTTGCAACAACTTCGTTCTCAAATGTTTACTTACTTATGTCAATTTTTAATTGGAACAATCATGGACATGCCACATAAGTGTAATGCTTTAATACTTGTAATTCATTTATTTTTTTTATCAGCAAATTAGAATAGTTAGAAAATGTTTGTTTTCTATTTGCACATAAATATTTAACATTTTTTATAAGATTTTCTTTCACGCATTGCATGCTGTAAATTTATTATTTGATGTTTGCAGTTTTCATTTCTGCAAAGCTAATTCTTAATAAGCATTTTAAAAGAGCGTCTCTAATTGGCCTAGCAGAACATGCAATGACGAGTAAGTAAGCTACAAACTTAAACTGTCTACACTTTAAGTAACATTGAGTAATGTTCATGTGTGATTGTAAAGTAGGATTTTGCTCACTGCTGTTTTTGTACATGTGTAGAGGCTGATGTTTTCATTTACACTGATAAAGACTGATTTGTTTTCAGTAATATGCATCTCATTTTGCACATTTCTCATTGCGTTTTCTCCACAGTTTGTTGGAGACAGTGCGTTTTATTTAAGTGTTATGTCATGATAGAAGTTTTGGTGCACCCTTTCTTATTGTTTTAGAAAAAAATCATTATCGCTAGTTGGAAAACCTGCCTTTCTTTGGAAAGTAAATGGAAACAAAAGCACATCTGCCACATCAGCACAGATGGCAGATGTGCTCCACTGAAACATGTGGCTTGCCGTGTCCTCCAAATCAATCACTCAACACCAGATTAGCAATCTCTCTCCTCCTCTGTTTCTGTCACTTCCTCTTCTTTCCATGTGCTGTGTTATTTTCCTGCTTAAGGAGGAAATGATGAAAAAGAATCTCCCCAAACTCCAGTGAGGACATCAAAAAGTGGTAATTGACACTTATGAGAAGAAACCAGGCACATCCCCTCCCTCCTTCATTTATCCCCTAGCCATTCCTCTTTTGTCTATGACAGCTGATGGTCGTAAGGGATTAGGTTTTTTTTTTCTTTCTAGTAAATCCAGATGGTGATATTCTATGCAACTAATCTTCTTTTTCTCCAAGCAAGGTTAAAATATATTTAAAGAGTTAAGAAAAAAGGGATTGTCTTTGTAATTATGAAAGCCTGCATACAAAAAAAAAGAAAGAATCTGACACTGTGGCATCAATCATTTAAAGTAAATCAATATTGTGCTTAACTGTTTATCTCTTTCCTTTAACCAATACCCCATATAACACCCATTCCTGACCTGAAAACCCTTCCAGAGGCAACAGAGCAGGGTATTGGTGGAGGCGGACGTCGTGAGCTGAAGTCACTTCCCTTCATCAGCTACCTGTCGGCGCTGCAGAAGAGCCAGCTTTTATCTGATGACATGGTGAATGGCGTGGAGATCCGCTGTGAAGAAAAGGGCAGCTGTCCAGCTGGCTGCCACCTATGCCATCACCAGGCCATGTTGGGCGGAGCATCGGGAAGAGGCCGCAGTGGTAACGGCAGGACTGGTGAACAGCCTTCCCCCATCCCTGTTCTGCTGGAAGTCAGCCGTGTCGTGCCCCTTTACAGCTTGGTTCAAGACAACATCACCAAAGAGGTGAGAAAGCAGCGTGGGAGTGTAGGAGGTTCTGTGTCTGTGTGCCAGCTTACATGCACATTCATGTGTGCAAAGGGAAAAGGGACAGATGAGAATGTGAACTGTCAACCTAATTAAGAGGTGTGATCCTACTCAAAGCAAAAGCAATCCACATACAGGAATAAACGTTCACAACTTTATTTAAACACCAGATGTTTTTTTTTTAATGAAATGCTCAATTTTATCATTAATAGCGCAATTTCTTTAATTTTCCCAATTTTGCAAGATTTAATCTGTTAACATTTCTACATATCATTTGCATATGAATATGATTATCCCATAAAAATACAGACAGATAGATATGTGCATCTGCCTTCACATCTTTAGACTGCTGTCTAGAGCAAATGGTTTGTGCTGACAAGCTAGCAGCTAAATACTGCACCACTGGCCATTCAGTTAATGGTGATGTAATCAAACTTCCTAACTGTACATATTTGTTGTCGTCTGAAGCATTTAACTGATGCAGTTGTAAGAATTCAACTCTAGGTGGCATTGGTTGGTTAACTTTGACCGCTGGAGATGAATACTGTAATACAGAGGGAATAAAAAGGATGACATCATGGTTTTCTCTTGTGGGGAAGTCGATGTGTATATGTGTGAGATATGCGCGCTGGTGTCTAAACAAGTATATACAGCCAAATGTAATATCAGCTTAATTGCCACGCGCTGCTCTATGATTCATCGCGTTTGAGATGCCTTTGGATCTTTTTGCAGAGAAAGTTAATCATATCACATTTCTTTTCCATAAGCAAATTTACTAATGGGGTCTGGCTTAATATTTGACCATATTTTCTCTGTTTGGTCACTCAGCATTTACCTGATGCTTAAGTTTTGACAACTTTGTTTTCTCAGTGTGAGTAAACCAGATTTAAGGTAACGTCCACCTGACAGATGTGCATGAATATATACGGAGAAGTTTAGCTCATGCTTTACCCATATCAAGCATTCAGCAATCAAGTGTGTGTGTGTGTGTGTGTGTGTGTGTGTGTGTGTGTGTGTGTGTGTGTGTGTGTGTGTGTGTGTGTGTGTGTGTTACATATTATGT
>VURO01020763.1:57908-70975 GCA_015108175.1 Pelvicachromis taeniatus
AGGGGGGGGCACAGAGAGATGAAAAACAGCAAAGACTTAAGCAACAATAACAAAGAAGGAAAGCGAATGCTCCTGTAGGGTAGATAATGGAACAATTTTCTATAAAACCTGCATGGTCAGTGCATACTATTTACATCCTCATCCACAAACATCCATTAATTACATCAGCAGCAGTACAGACTTGTTCTTTATGCTGCAGCCAAAATTGTGTAACAGCCAATTTAACCACACAGACACAAACCTTTCTTTCCAATAACAAAGCTCCCCAAAAATGCATTAGTGTACAGCTTACACAACAAAAGCTTAAAAGTAGCACAGATAATTACTCCAGTAAAGGATATGGTTTGTTTTATTATTATTGTTATTGTTTTCTTAGTTGTTTTTAATTGCCTAATGCTATCTTGTAACAGAAAATAAGATAACAGACTAACCATCACTTTACTTTGCTGGAAAGGTCAGATCGGCTTAGAATGTCTTCAGGCAGAACTGGCACACCAAAAAACCCAAACCATCTTAATATTTGAGAGTTTTCAAACACACTATCAACCTCTGTTTGAACCAACCTTTGAGCTGCCCCCACTGTCCCATTTCCTGGAAGGTTCCTAGAAGCAGCCCATTGGTTCCCTTGTTAACACCATTAGCCTTGAATGATGGAAAGGGCCAGATAAATGCACTGATGTGTGCATGCACGCACGCACGCACACGCGCACACACACACACACACACACACACACACACACACACACACACACACACACACAAAGAACATCATTACGGTGGGCTATGTGTGCATGTGTGCGTGCACTCTGATTTACACTCTTTACCACCACTGGTGATTATTTTATAAATCAATACTCTGGGCCAGCTGGCCAGTGTTTTTGTGTATTAGCCTCTGGATACAGACAGTAATATGGTCAGCGTAGACTAGACAAACAGATTAATACATTAAAGACGTCACTATGGCGTTGCTTGCTTACTTGTAAGTCACGTGAGGCATCTAGGAAAGTGAAAGGTCTAAATTGTGTTTTGGTGCCAGCGAGTCTGCAGGGTTTAAATGACGTCAAAGCTTGGAATTTGTGGCTTGAGTTGTTGCTGATGCTCAGTTGCCCTCAGTGTTCACTGCTCTTGTCTTACATTTGACGTGGGGAGTGATTTCATTTCAGCTTGATTCGTTCAGTGTTGATAAGGTTAGCAGAGACAAAGTTGTGCCATGTTTGCGAAATGGTAGAACTGCGTGTTAGAGGCACTAGCAGGTTCCTAAAAGTGAATGTGTTTGAGGTGCACAAAGACTCTATCCTCAGAGAGAGGCTTCTTTGCGGAAACACTACCTTTTCTAATATGGAGCTTAACGGATATTTTTTTTTTTTACAGAATGTGTATGGATCTGTGGAGTTCTGGGAAATGCTGAATATGCAGTGAATCAATAAAGTGTAGAGTAGCCTTGTCTTGTCAACTGTGACTTATGTAGCAACCGCATTGAACACACGCACACTCTGACCTGGGATTCAGTATGTTTGTTCATTTCATCACTAGATTTTTTCCTGCTTATAAATTTCTTTTCACTTTCACCTGTATATATTGCTGTCTTCATCACCGCCCGCCACAGCACGCATTCTATTGTAATGAAATGCTTTTTTTCCCCTGCTGAACTGTAAATCCTCATCTTTATTTTACCTCCTGCATCCCCACCCAACTTCCACCTCATTCCCTAAACCAAAATTAGATTCCCTGTTTACCCAAAGGAGAATGGCTTGCATTACTCTTCAAACATAAACACAGTGGTAATCGCTTTGTCTGTTTTTCACATGTGCAGCCATGCAATCAAGCGCAGAAACCCATATGTTTTTTTTTTTTCTAGGAATCTGGTGGTGGTACAGGCACTGCGGTCCTGTGGTCTTTCTCTCTTTTGCCCCTGGTATTGGAGATCGTTTCTCATATTTGCCTAGACTGTGTGCGTGCATAGACCTTGAGCCCGTGTTTTGTGTGTGTGTGCGTATGTGTGTTGCATTTGTCTGTGGCCTGCTTCCCATTGATTTGAGGTGGCAAGACTAGTGCTGTTGTTGTTTTCTGGCAGCAGTTTGCCACATGGGTTCATCCTGTGGTGGGGGTGGCATAATAACCTTTTTGGTTTTCCAGTGGATTATAATATGGCTGTGGATTATAGTGCTTGCTTGCCCCCTATAATACCTAATTTAGAGGTCTAGTACTGTACTGGAGGATGTAATGGTAAAGTGTTCGCTCCAAAATGATCCATTTCCCAGTAAAGTCAGGGAATGTGTTTCAGTGTTTGGAAGTCCCGATTTTCACTCTGTTTGTTGATTTTTTTCACTGTACTATTTTATTTCCCTCTTTCTTTCTTTCTTTTTTCTTTCACTGGCCTCACCCTCTTTATTTTCCTCACTCTTTCCTCTGCTGCTCATTTAGGTCATTTGTGCTCTCAAGGTACTTTGCCTCGAGTGGAAGAAGTCAGTTCCCATGAAAGTCTGTTGAGCCTCCTTTGAGGCTCACAATGCAATGTTATGGAAATGCTAACATCAGCTTCTGAGTGCATACCCTGACTCAATTTTGGCCAAGCTGTTTGCTTCTCTGGTCAGGCCTATGACCAAAGTCAGCTCGAATGTCACTTCTACTAATCAACACACTGCACAAAATCTTTGTTGGCATTTCTCAAATGAAACGAAACTGTGAGCTGTTGAAATTAATCATGATCATGTTTGTTTTTCATTTTATTTGTGTGTAGTATGTATTCAGTTGTCTTAGAGATGTGTGTGTAGTCTCATTAGTTGCTTTGCTTTTAAATTGTGTCATATGCCATGTGTTCGAACAATAATGGGCCTCCTCTCTGCTTTTTGTTGAATACCTGGTACACAATTAAAATGTTTCTGCATGGCTTCAGTGCCCCTTTTTTTTAGATCATGATCAATCACATCTCCAAAGTAGCCTGCATGAGGTAGCACTACCAACCAGCTAGAGCACATAAATTACTGAGTGCTCCATTGATCTGTAGTGTGATGGGGAGTTGTAGTGATGTCGAACTCCCTTGAACTCACTCTCTAGCATACCAGCGGCTTTAGGGAAAGCCCTGACATTATATTTTATTGCTTTGATGGTTATATTGGCATTTTGCTGCTATTTAGAAGATGGCTGAGCTGCAACCTTTTTTTTTCATCCACCTGTAAATGAAGTAGCACAAGGAGATGCCAGAAGATGATCTCATCTATTAATATCTCACTACCCGCTACCCTGGAATGGGAGGTGGCTAGTGTCACAGCTCTCACTCCTCTATCATAGAAGTCACAGTGATATGATATCACAGTGTAAGCACAGTGATAGTGTCAGAGTGTTAATGCTAGTGTGATGTTCCTGCCTTCTGATAATTGGGAACCGTGGGTATGAAAAGGTCACTCTCTTTTTGACGGTGTGTGTGTGTGTGTGCGTGCGTGCGTGCGTGCGTGCGTGCGTGCGTGCGTGCGTGCGTGTGTGTGTGTGTGTGTGTGTGTGTGTGTGTGTGTGTGTGTGTGTGTGCGCGCGCGCCCCTCTGCTGTTACACCTTTATGAGCCTTACATTGATTTCTGATCAATTTTGCAATGTGAAGGCATTTTGACCAGTCCTTACTCTGTCAAATGTACTGGCTATCTCCTGCAGTTCATTTCAGGGAACTGTCAGAGGTAAATGAAAGAAGGACTGACGTAAGACGTATGTCTGTGTGTGCTGTAATGTGGAGAAAACCAGTGGAGGAAACTGGTTGAGGAGGTGGGCTGGGTGGGAGGTGAGGAGGGGGGATGTGATAAGCATAGCTGGACAGTAAGCCCATGTTCCAAAAGATAATTGCATTTCTCTCACCTGTTACCCTTTACAGGCCTTAAAGAGCGCCACAATGAGCTCATATTGGTGTGCTGGAAAGGGCGATGTCATCGATAACTGGTGTCGCTGTGACCTGAGTGCCTTCAGCAAAGATGGCCTGCCTAACTGCAGTCCCCTCAGGCAGCCGATGTAAGTGTGAGGTGACACCATGACACTTTGGAATCCATGCACATACACAAGAGAGGTTTTATGGATGCATGCACCAGTGCACTGCAGGGACACTTATACACACATGGATATGCGCACACATACACACTTACCTGTCTCTCCCGACTCCAGGGGCACTTGAGAAAGCTGTAGACATAAGCACGGTCCCTGAAGTTCTAATAACTGTCAGTCGGCCCTTACACTTCCCTGACAAGAACATGCTCTCTTTCAGGGTGTCCTAATAATACCCCTGAGCCATTTGTGAGTCATCCGCCCAAGCGATTGTTGCTTTAAAAAAATCTTTAAAAAGAAACAGGAAGTTGAAAGGGCAAGAGTTTAGATGATTTATCATCTAAAGCCCTTTCATAAATAAATCATAACTAAAAAATGAACAAACTGGATTTATTTTATTTTTAATTTGCATACTTAAAGCAGTAAAGCAGTACATTCTATTGTGGCACTGTGGCATTAATGTATTCGAAGGAATTGTCCTTATTATAGTGTGGTTGACATAGAGGGTTTATAAAGTCCAAGTCCAAGAAACTGACAACATGAGATCATATTTCCGTACCCTTCTAATGCATGGATACCCAAAGGCTGGAAGAGCAGGAGCAGACACAGAATAGGTGCAAGTGATAACAGATATTGCAATCATTAAGCCAAGCCCCACAATTAACCTGCTCACCTATACAATGTGTACGTCACCTATAAGAGTTAGTTTAGAAAATTTCTTAAGAATGGTTAAGAAAATGGGTGCATGGATAAAAGACAAACACAGAGGCCCTAGCTGTGGGGGTAGGTTGCAAAGCAGCTTGCACTTGCACAATTGTAAGTATCCTAAAGCATTGAAAGTAGGTGTCCCTAATGTAAAAGTTTTTCTAAATACATTTTTCAGAGGTTTAGCTTGAATGAATTGCTGACAGTTTGGCTAATTTTAAACTTTTCTTCCATTTTTTGTGGGCCATGCTGTATACATATGCCTCTTGACTGGCTAAGCCAGTTTATACATTCATTTGCTAAGGGTTTCTAGTTTACACGTATAAATGACATGGAGGTAACTGACTGGTTCTTCTCTTTGTGACTTTTTTATGTTTTTCTGGACCAGATAAATAGAAAGATAATCAATTCCATCCTTTATTAACAGCTGTTCTTTTTATAACGATTGTGCAGGGGAAAACTGTGAGCTAGTGTGTCTTATTTGATTTGGCAGTTCAGTACAGTACTATTCCTGTGGGCCCAAATATTACAATATATGCTGACCCTTGACTTTTAAGCCAAGAAGCAAAAGCCTTTAAAGCAATAGATAGCAACTGATATTGAAATCAGACTCTACTTTATTTTGTACAGATGTTTTAGAAGTACTCTGAGATGCATAAACCTTTTGCCTGTTTCCTTAGTATTTTGTTTGTGAGTTGTGGTTGTTGATTTACTTGATGCCACAAACAGAGTTTTGGTTTCTGTAGCTCTACGGCCTGACTAAAAAAAAGCCCAAGAGTCACTGCAGCAGCCAAAATCTGCAACTCTTGATAGTGGTAGACACATCAAGAACCTGAAATAAGTTTTATTATTGTGTGTGAGGATAAAACCGAGCATCAAAACAGCTAACCTCTTTCATGGCATGGTCACAGACACAGCTGGAGAGCAGACAAAAATTGAAATGTTGTTCTTTTATCTCTTTTGAGGGATTAAAGGAGGAAAACTACACATGGAAAGCTGCTGGAGCACATGTGGCTTTGGAATGCTGTTTTGTTCCAAGTCTCTGTTTGCTATTCTGTTGTCAGATGACATATAGCTGGAGGTGGTGCACTTTCTAGTCCAACACAATAACAACAACACGTGGGATTCCCACTTATCCATTTGAGATTTATGACCATGCCTTCAGCATAAAGCATAGGCTGACACAGTCCAATGTCAAACTCCAGATGAGGATGCCAAATAGTTGTAGAAGCATTTTATCTGTTGTTCATATATGTCTTTTTTTTTATATCTCGTATTCTCTGTATTGTTTAGTTTGCGCCTATCCCCTTACCTGGAGCCCTCAAGCACAATGGTCGCCCTGGAGTGGATGGATGTGGAGCCTCTGATTGGCTGCAAAGTTTCTGACTACATCATCCAGCACAAACGAGTGGAGGATCCCTCAGAGGCAGAGATCTACACAGGTAGAGAAGCTTAAACTCAACCAGGTTGCCTAAAAGCATTTTCTTAAATTAAGCTTACTTATCGTTGGTCTTTGGTCCGCACATATTCATATAAACATATAAAAGTAGTTAAATTCACAAACACAAAAGCTGAGATTAAAAACAGTTTCTTTACTATTACAATTCTATCATAAATAAAGTATCGGTCATGCACTGCGTTAGAAACCTAACCTTTATGTTAGGAGATCTGAGATGGGATTGGGCTTGCAGGAAAAGCAATTACCCACATCAGGTGATGTACTGCTGGAACACTGATGAGCCATGCTTTAGGTCAAGCTGGAGCGAGAGACGTTTTTTTTTTTCCTCAAAATGGTGATGAAGCGATATCGGAAAGGAAAATGAGAGATTTCACTGACAGATACAAGAATAAAGATGTTTAATGAGTTGATTAGAAGACTCAAATAAGAAGAATTAAAGTTACATTTGCAGTGAATGAGTTTAAAGCTTTTGTCTGGATACAGAACAGGCGTGGGAGTTCAGACTGAGGTTGGGAGAAGATGACGTAGGGCAATTTATCAGGGACGCAAATGGTACTGACCGTTAAACTGTGGGGATAGGGGAATGGTCATGGTAGTGACGAGAGGTGGGGTGAGTCAGGGAAAAGGGCAAGATTTAATAATATTGGAGAAATAAGATGGTCTGGAAGAAGCTGGCTTTAGACATTGGGATGCACGGACAGGCCATCCATCACCCAGGGGAGGAGCTGATGGAGCGTGGGCACCAGTGAGCAAAGAGAGGTCACAGATAGCTAGACAGAGGCATGCTGGCAGAGGTGAGGTACGGAGGGGCAGATGGTGTGGGTGACTCACTTCACCGTGTGCCAGTCACCACTCTAATTCATGTTATAACAGAGAACAATACAGATTGAAATCATTGTCTTCATCTTTTGTCTTTTTAACTTTATTTTATGTCTGCCAATGAAACCTGACTGTTAAACTGTGGGTTTATTTTTCTTTCTAAACTTTCTTTTTAAGTATAAACCCAAATAGGAGTTTGGTGGCAAACATGTTCTGTATGATCACATAATATATATACGACACTTCTAATGGCTCACTTTTGTCGTTGTACACCAAAACAGTGTGTTTTAAATAAAACAGTGGTGTGATCACAGTGTTCAGACGATCACTGAAATTTAAAGGGTTTAGCAAAAGTATCCCATTAACTTTTTAAGACTTACATTAAATGCACTTTTGGAGAAATGACTAAAAAGCAGTCAGATAAGACTCATTCTCTTTTTATTCCATAAAAAAGCAAATGAATGATCTGGAGTCATTTCCAAGCATTCAGCTTGCATTTGGTAGCTTTTCACTAGAACTCGCAATAAAGACATGTCAATCCAAGTGAAGGAGAACCATCGTTAGGCTGAAAAAAACAACCTGTCAGAGAACTTTAGGAGTGGCCAAGTCAACAAACTGGTACATCCAGTGCACTGGCTGGCTCGGCACCATCACCACTGCAGACAGCTAGTGGATCATTGCACAATTCATTCCTTGATTAGGAAAAATGTCTTCACAACTCTAGCAAAGTCAAGAAGACATTGATGTCAAAGTCTACAATCAAGAAATAAAATAAATACAGACAATGTACAAACTGCTCATTATACTCAAAAGCAGAAAGACTGGATTTGACTTTTCAAATTGACTCTGCCAAGTTCAGGGGGGAAAAAACTATATTTAAAAAATGTTAAAACAATCTTTGGACATATGAAATCAAGATTAACTTGTAACAAAATGATGGGAAGAGAAAAGTATGGAGAAGAAAAGAGACAGCTCATTAGCCGAAGCGCATCACATTATCTGTCAAACATGATGCAGACGATGTTATGGCATGGGCACGTATAGCAGACAGTGGAACCGAGCCACTAGTTTTTAATAATGACGCGACTGCTGATAGAAGTAGCAGGATGAATTGCAAAGTGTAGAGAGATATAATCTCTGCTCAGATTCAGCCCCATTCTGCAAAACTGATCAGACAGTGCAAATGATGGCGTTTCAAAGCTTACTGCTAAAGCAGCCCAAGAGTTTCTCAAGGCAAAGTTATGTGATATTCTTCAATGCTCAAGTCAGTCAACTGATCTCAACCCAATAGAGCAAGCTCTGCAGTAACTGAAAACTAAAATGAAGACAGCAGCAGAAAAGGTCTGGAATCCCCTCAGACAGGAGATGCAGCGTTCGATGATGTCCAGGGGTTCCAGACTTCATGCTGTTATTGACTGCAGATGATTTATTTAAAATGATGTTAGTCCAATTACATGTGGAGCCTCTGAAAATGGCGGAATGCATAGCTGTACTGGTACTGGTGTACAGAAGCAAAATTACAAAATTGGTTTCATTGTTCAGATAGTTATGGACCTAACTGTTAAAGCTGCCTCTTAAAATTAAGAGATCCAGTTTTCTGAGCTCAGCAAATAAAGGAGCATATTTTCAGGAACTGCCATTTTCTCACACTTGTGTATTTTGACGTTATTGGACTTTTCTGTCCTAACAGCTAATTTTTTTTTTATTTAAGAAGAATTTTAGAAGCATTTGGAGGGAAATAAATGATGACACCAAAATCTGAAATTAAAAAAACATCTAGTTGAGCACTATACAATGCTCACCTTGTGTATAGAAAGTGTAATATGTTTTAAAGCCGAGCTATTCCTCAGTGCTTTTTTTTTCTCAGCTCCTCCTGCCTTTCACAGACAAATGCACATAGACAGATTTCCTTATGGCAGCTGCCACTAAAGCCAGCCTCCGTTGGCCAAGCAGCAGTTTGGGGGATAAATCTTTTGCTGGAGGGCATCTTGGTGGTTTTCTGGAAACAAGTGTTTCTGCTTCATTTTCCCCGTTCACATTTTCCGAGACTGTGTGACGATTCGAACCACTGAGCTCGTAGTCAAGCTTCTCCAACATCTCAGGGTGGGTACACTCTAGGATTATTCGGCTGAATTACAGTAAAACCATGTTTGACCATTCTAGGAAAAAATCCTGATCCAAAGCTTAAGTCAGGGATGACAGTTGGCACTATAAAGCAGTGTGAGGTGATATTCACTTTTCATGTGTTAAAGAGAAAATGTTGTGGAAGATGTAACTTTTTGTTTTTTATATTTGAACGTCAAATAAGGGACTAGTGGATTATAAAAGTGCTCTTTGAAGCATTCTCACTCCCACGATAAATTAAAGGACACAAATTTAAACTTAAAATTTACAAATAACAGTTATTGCTCAGGACAAACGAAAAGCTAGATAAAACACTAATAACAATGTATGGTAGAGAGGGATGAGTATGACCGCATCCTGCTTCATCAGTAGTAATAGCAGTACCTTCATCCAGGAGATGGGGTATAGCCGAAGCCAGCATTAATGGAACTTGAGGATGCATCTGCATCCATTCAAAGCTGAAAACCTGCTACAGGCTGGCGTCTGACATAGAAGGAATATAGACGGCTTCAAACAGACACTCAGCCGTGCTGAGTATGAGTCACACACCAAGAGCACACACGGCCATGTGCACACTCATACAGATGGCAGACAGAAAGAGTGTGAAGATGCAGACATTTGGATGCAGTCTTTATTGGATTCACAAAGCCATGTTTCTATGTTATTGCTGTCTAGACGAGGGCAGGGGAAAAGACTGTCCCCCTCTATTGTTCAGGTCAGTCACAGGACATAAATAAGTCCACAGATTTGGCTTCTGTGATTGTGAGAGGGCTTAATTCTAATGTTATCCACTGGAAACAGGCATGTGCAACCTGCTTTTACATGATTTGTGATATAAATTAAAGCTGCGCTCACATATTTATCCGTTAGACAGCAGAGTAAGTCATTCACACACCTCAGCTGAGATGTGTGGGGATAACTCTTGGGAAAAAAAGAGAAGAAAAAAGTAAATTCAGTCATCGCTCCAGTCATCACTAAAGACGAAGACTGGCTTTTATTTTTCAAATGCTTTTTTCCACAAGCTGGGGTTAAAAAAGCTGATTTGAATGACGTAATGTGCCACCGTTTTGGCTTAGGTTTTTCATCCTTAACAACTTCCTGCATGAATAGATGCAATCATAAAGTCCTTGAAAATCTATACAGTGAAAGCTCTCTTCCTCCAAGCTAATATTCATAAATGTTTCTGATGTGACTCCGTCTTGCCTGGTGATGTGTATTGATTCTACACCTCAGTTACCTCATAATTGGGAAAGGGGATCTGTGTTTACTGGAAATTTCATGTCAAAGTTTGAGTGTGTTCTTTGGAAGTGCCTTATTTAATTATAAGCCCTCCATCAGTACGGTGGGTGGCGTAAGAACCAACCAGCTCACTGACTTGTCGTTTCTTATACCACTTCTATGCCTCTGCCTTCATTTTTGTTTCTTAGACTGCTCTAATTGCACCATATTTGGCTGTGAATCCAGAACAAGACAATATTATTTTTACTTATTGTAAGGCTGTTGTACTAAAATTGACTTAACTATTATAAACCAAAAGAGGCCTTAAAAGTGAAAGCAGGAAACAAAATACACTGCGATGTATGAAACAGCCCACAACTGAGTATATTTTCACTTTTTATATATATATAATTTGTTGGCATTTGTCTCCGTTCACTCCCGTTGCTCCAAGAAGCACTTTATTTTGTAACATTAGCCGTTCTAACCACATCTGTACAAGCCATTAGGAACCAATTCCCTTAGCTTATCCTACTTATCAGTACGTTTTGAAAATGTGTCATTTTTTTTCAGGTTTCACCCTGGTCCCTCACAATTCATCAGTAGTAAGGAGAGCAGATGAGCCCGTATTGCATTCATCTTGTTGTTTATGTGGATGACGGTGTTCTAGCAACCCTAAGGACTTAAATAAAATCACTTCCGTAGTAGATACCTCTCTGTGCTATTCTCAAATGCCTCCAGTTAACACATAGTAAAATGGGAAATGTTAGTAAAAAGGTTCCTTTTAAGCTTGGACTTCACTATTGCTGGAAGCAGAGTTTATATTGATATAGTAGAAGTTGGGAACTACGTGTGACTCTAAATAACTTGAGAAGTGACACATTGCTGTAGAAG
Source organism: Pelvicachromis taeniatus (assembly GCA_015108175.1). NCBI lineage: Eukaryota > Metazoa > Chordata > Actinopteri > Cichliformes > Cichlidae > Pelvicachromis > Pelvicachromis taeniatus. The sequence continues at coordinate 69,149 of VURO01020763.1, forward strand.
TAATTTTAAATATTGTGTTGTTTTTGCTCTGACCACCTATTCCAGTCAAGCTGTACTTGACTGCAAAAGAGAATTCTTATAGTTTTGAGACATTACTGGGGAATCCCGTCCCCAGAATGTTTACCTGCAGTGTGATGACAGAGACGCCGCCATGCAAAATGCATCCACAATGATGCACTGACCAGAATAAAAAAATACTGTTGTGCAGTATAGGGGACTGTAGTTAATACAATCTTCCATTTATTATTTTCGCTTTTGATGAGTATGAAAATAAAACATACAAGATGAAAGAAAGGACAGTGCAGTATTCCATTTTGAAGTGATGCTCTTGATTTGTCTTGTGTTATAAATCTGGCCTAGCGTTTGTCTTTACAGCAGCATGCTTTCACCCTGCCAGACTGGGGTACAAGCCAAGATTGTGGAAAGAGTGCCTTTGAATTATCAGTTATTTATATTTCAAGGAAATTGACAGTTAAAGCGGCAATAAATAGAACATATTTGCAAAGTCAACTCTCAACATTCGATGTCTGTTATGAATTTTTCTCATAGGATGGAATCAAAAACCAGTGAGCTCTGTTTTCCTTCAGGGGTTTCCAAAGAATCGTGTCACAACTTACAGATACACAACTTATGTTAGAAAAGTTCTAGCTTATTGTAAAATATTAGCACGTACGCAAGTGAGGAGTTAATAATGACTGGAATGTGCCTTGTGCACAACATCTGTTGCAAAGATAAAAAGGTATTGATTGATTGATTGATTGATTGATTGATTGATTGATTGATTGATTGATTGATTGATACTTTTTTTATCCCGAGGGAAATTGTTTTAAAGGCTGCCAGATGATCTGGTGCCATCATGAGCACCCCTTCCGACCATACATAGAATACACAAATGTAACATTGGGAAGAGAGGTACGACCAAAAACAATGGAAATACACAATACATGAGGAAAGAGGAGGAGAATAAAGAACTCCTCCCAGACTGAGCTCCTAGGGGAGAGCAGTTTTAATGGGTATATACCACCTCTAAACATGAAAAATGATCCTGATGGGCAGTCAAATTAAAATGGATATCTCTGTGACCTTTGCTGACCACCACAGAAAGCAATTAACCGCTCATATTATCTGTTAGAAACAGAATCACATTTGAGGGAATCCCTGAACATTAGTGGCACTTAATGTTTTGGTCAAAACACTGTTTCTGTTTTAATCTTCCATCTGAATATGGGGTGATAGCGCCAATAATATCCGTCAGTATAAGAAGACTAAGGGTAAACTAATATAAGGAATAACCCTCTTCCCTCTAAGTATTATTGACTCCCCTGATCAGGAATGGATGTGTTTAAATCATTGACTTCAGACTCAAGCTCATGCCTCTAGATGGCACACCAATGCAGAGGCAGTATTCACAAAGAAGCTAGATCGGCAGTCAGCACACCACCAATAGGTCAAACCAGATGTGAATAATAAGATAATCACAGATTGTAAGAGATTTTGCAAAAAGCATTAAAACACAAGAAAGTCTCTTTAATACAACCAAAAGTTGGCAAAGTGATAGAGTGACAGAGAATTAGCATACTGTATACTCTATACTGAAGGCATATTCCCTTTTAACTTGTGCCTGAAGTAATGGTAATGTAATTAAGGTGATACTTGTATGATATTTGTATTTGGTATTCATTAGTAGGCTAAGGATGGTAAGGAACTGACCTGGTTTCATTTCAGCTATGTGGCACCACAGCCCAAAACTCAGCCTGCTAAACTTTTTTTTTTTTTTGCAAAATGATGCAAGACAATGTTTTGAAAGTGTGGGAATAAATAGTGTCA
>VURO01020763.1:78698-90642 GCA_015108175.1 Pelvicachromis taeniatus
TGGGTCAGGAACTGTTTCTGTTGTGGCGCAGCAAAGCTCTTTGAGACATTGTATATGATATCCGTCTGTACAAATAAACGTATCTTGACTTGTTTGCAACTACATCATAGTTACAAGGCCAGGATGTGTTTGAATCAGAGTGGTTCTCTTGTACACTGTCAGTCAGCCCAAGTCGTCACTTTCCCATGATTTGCTGTTATTTGTTCTTCTCTTTGCTTACTAAAAAGGTCACCTGGCATTTACCATGAGGTTTTAATCGCCATGTAAGCTGGAGAACACGCAAAATGGCTTTTACCGTAATAGAATTTCAGGGGCCTTAATTTTTGCCAGCTGTGAGCTGTTTGGCTTCGGTATTGACAGAAATGTTGACGGACCACAGGCCTACCCATGAGGAACCCTCATAACAATAAATGCTGCTTCTGGGTGTGCTCACATATCTTATTCTATTGTTAATAGATTTGATTTTGATTATCTTGACCTAATTCTGATATGAAATCACTTACAAGATATCCCCTTTTAAGCTATCACATTTGAAAGTCTTGAGTAGAAATGAAAAACACGCATAGACACAGCCAAACATGTGTGCCAATAAGTGTGCCAATAGCTTGTAAAAAAAACTTCCACTTTAGCAGTTGAGTCATAGATCATTTTGCACGTGTGAACATATTCAGGTAATCACCCCATTCTCCACTCCGAGGGATGCATACACACACAAACCCTCCTCACGTTTCCTCTCCTGTGATACCAGATGAAAACAGACATGCACATCTCTAAAACAGAAGATGGTAAGCAAGTGTTACCAAAGTACACGTGCTTGCACCCAATCCTGCGCTACGCGTTATGGCAGTGAATGAATTTTTCTTGTAGTAATTTTGTTAATGATCTGCACAAAATCGCATTGGTAAACCTGGACACAAAAGCAGGGAAAAAGTAGCATGCTAACTTGTGTTTATATTGTGAGGCCAAGTTCTAAAACATAAATGTGTATTTTAAGCTCTTTTCAAATCTTTGCTAAGTGGTAAGTGGACTGGTATTTATATAGCACGTTTCTGCTCTTACTGATGCTCAAAGCATGTTAGAAGGAATTTAGAGTTGCTTACAATGTAGAGATCAGGCACGGTAATCTGTCTTTATTATTTTGAACAAAAACTGAAAGCTTTCAATTTTTGTTAGCTCTGCTTTTTTACAGTTGCATGCTGTGAGCAATATTTCAAAGTACTCCTCACCACTGTCAAGGTGCCAGAACTATCAGTGTTTCTATGAAGGATCAGTCTAAAGGATTGGGTTGTGTTGTGCTGCATAAACTGTACTGTAAATTAGAAGGGAATGAGGGTAGGTTCATTGATTTAACAATTTGTTGTAGGAATAATTACAATATTTAATAGTTATTTAACAGCTATGTTAGTACCCACTATGGTCCTTGGCGAGTCTTTGAATTGATAATTGTCAGAGACTAAGCACTCAGTTTGTCAGTAGCCCTGCCACTTGATTTTTGCAAGTCAGAGTAATGATAATAAAAATAAAAATGACAAATCTCCTAACTTCTCCAAGTATACTTTAGTCGCAGTTCAACTTTTTGATTTATCCTGATCATCAAAACATCCCCTGATGACGTCATTCTTCTCCACTACCACGTCCCAAATCATAAAACATAATCATAAAACTCAGTGCCTTTTTTCTTGAACACCCTCGTTCTTTACTAGTTCTCTCCTGACCTTTTTTTTTTTTCTTTTACTGAACATTTGTGCATGCTGTGTTAGAAGCAGGATTTTTTTGTATTATTATTTTTGTATTATTTTTATTTTAGACTGTGATGGACCCGATTTTTATTTATTTGTTTTGTTTGGGGTTTTTTTTTTTATTGTTGAAAGTTGCTTATGGTGAAAGATAGAGTTTAATTTCTATTTGAACTGTACGCTACACGACACACCACCAACATCCCTGAAATGTTGTTTTGAACAAACTACAAACATTTTGACTGATACCAGTATTCGCAACTTACTTCCAGCCTTACGTGGGTTTTAACAACAATATAAATTAATACAGTTTGAGAGTGATGTTTAGAAAGGTAAGACCTTTGGAGGAGTAATCCTGTAATAGTCCTGGAATGTGTTTGGGGGCAACCTCATATACACAGAGCTCTTTCTGTGAAAAGGTCAAATCATTCATTTGTGCAGTTCTTTTTCCTCTTCCTTGCAACCTTTTCTTACCATCCCCTTGTGCCCCACCGGCCAGACTCTCCGTGTTTATAATTTGGCACACGTATCATAAGCTAAAATTAAGCTGCCCTTTACCTCATGTAGAAATAGTTTAAAATCCAACTATTTGAGAGCTTTTAAACCACAGTAGTTTGACAGGTCTCTCTTTTTTCCCATCACCTACATGAGTACTGTAAACGGATGTTGTGTATCCCTGTGTCTAAATGAACTATTGTGCATTGCTTTTCTTGCCCAGCTTGTGAAGTAAGCTGTTTTTTGAGACACCAATGTGTTCAGGGAGGTGTCAGTGTAATAGTACCATGTACAATAAGTCAAAAAGTGTATGAAATCCTGTTCTCGTTACAGTTCTGTAATGTAATGTGGACGGGTTCCTGACAGTGAAAAGTCCCATTTATTATGGCCTTGGGCTTGAGCAGGCAGAGGTGAAACTCAACACGATTCAAATTGCACAGTTACAAGAGCTCCATGCCTAAATGTAGAAATCCATTCATGACTAAGCTCGTGTTTTGCACTGTTGTTTTTCTTATGTTAAAACATGTGGTGGAACCAAAACATGTGGGATTGTTTTGCAATAGATGGAACAATAGATAAAATGCAATGTTGAAAGATACGTTTGCAATTGTGCATTTTTTTCCCCCTCAAAAAATTTAATAGTAAAACAGTCCAAATAACATTTCCAAAGTGACCTTTTTGTAAGAACCTTTCTTTGGTTCAGACTTCAATTCATGATTTCATTGTTTTCCCTTTCTTTTCAATTTTATCTCTTTATAAGGTGAGGTTCTGAGCTTGATGGATGATCTGTTTTCTGGTTTGGGTTCGTCCTGTGTTGTTGCTGGGAGGAGGAGTGGAGACCATCCCCACTCTGTGCTATATTCAGTGGTCTTCAAGTGCCTGGAACCTGACAGCCTCTACAAGTAAGTCTCTTCTTTGCCCTCTGCCTCATTGAACTACACCAAGCCAATGGTGTTTATCACTGCCTTATAGGTTCAGAAAGCAGAAACATTATTTCCCAATGGCCCTAAAAAAAATAGAAAGATCATCACCATTACAATGAAAATCAAATTTAGATTGTATGCTGCTCCATTATTTACCAAGAGGTAGCTCCACATCTTTAATTTGGCAGGGTTCTCATGCCGGATGTCGTGACGCAGCCACAAAGGGATTTGAGTTTCCTCCCAGGATCAAACGAGGGGTCTTTTACTTGCTTGGCAAATGTGCAAAATGCCACCCTGCAATATACAATGCCAGTCAAATGTTTGGACACACCTTCTGATTTAATGAATTTTTTCATTTTTATGACTATTTACATTGTAGATTATCACTGAAGGCATCAAAACTATAGAACAGTTTGAGTATGGAGTTGAAACATTGTCCAAACATAAAGCAGTTCAAAAAGAGTTATAAAGATATGACATTCATGAGTTATCAAGAAAGGGAAAATGTGGAAATTCTCTGTTTAGGAAATTTTATTCATGCTTATTGGATTGTACAATTTTCAAAACTAGAGGTATTGGTGTGGAGGTACAGTTATGGAATCACAAAAACATAATGATATGATGTGGTGACTACATTAAATTAGAAATATGTTTGTTGTCAGTTTCCTTATATCAGTAAGGAAGCTGAATAAATATTAACCGATAACTTATGGCAAAGAGTGGGATTAAATAAGTGTGTACTTCTTCCCACTCCTTTTCGATATGTGACTGAATAAGAATATGTGAAGCAAAATTGAAATGTATTAGCTTTATTTTGTATAGCGTTTTTTTTCTTCGTTTCTATGCTAAATAAACTTTGTATATTGTTTACATGATCGAAATAAATGAACAAACAAACTATGAATGAACTGATATGGAATTATGTTGTAATCAAAAACGTGTGAAATAACTCAAAACATGTTTTATATTTTAGATTCTTTAAAGAAGCCAGCCTTTGCTTTGATTACTGCTTTGCACACTCTTGGCATTCTCTTGATGAGCTTCATGGAGTATTCACCTGAAATGGTTTTCCAGCAGTTTGAAGAAGAGATGCTGATCTCTCGTTGGCCCTTTTGCCTTCACTCTGCAGACCATCTCATCCCAAACCATCTTGTTTGGGTTTAGGACAGTGGAGGTCTGGCCATCTGGCGCAGCACTCCATCACTCTCCTTCTTGGTCAAATAGCCCTTACACAGCTTGGAGGTGTGTTTGGGGTCACTGTCCTGTTTGACAAATAAATATTGACCTTTTCTGCATCGCACAAAGACATGGCAGGTGGAACCAAAGATCTCAAGTTTGGACTCAGCAGACCAAAGCACAGTTTTCCATTGGTCTAATGTCCATTCTTTGTGTTTCTTGGAACAACAAATCTCTTCTGCTTGTTTCTTTTCCTTAGTAGTGGTTTCTTAGCAGCTATTTGACCATAAAGGCTCATGCAGGCTCCTCTGAACAGTTGACTTAGAGATGTGTCTGCTGCTGGAACTCTGTGTGGCATTTATCTGAGGTGCTGTTAACTTGCGATTTCTGAGGCTGGTGACTCAGATGAAATTATCCTCAGCAGCAGAGGTGACTCTTGGTCTTCCTTTCCACATGTCAGCCAGTTTCATTGTAGTGCTTGATGGTTTTTGTGACTACACTTGGGGACACATTCAAAGTCTTAGCAATTTTCCAGACTGACTGACCTTCAGTTCTTGAAGTAATGATAGACTGTTGTTATTCTTTACTTAGCTGAGTGGTTCTTGCAATGATATGAATTCCAACAGTTGTCAAATAGGGCTGTCAGCTGTGTACCAACCTGACTTCTGCACAACACAACTGATGGTGTCAACCCCATTAAGAAGGCAAGTAATTTCACAAATGAACCCTGACAAGGCACACCTGTGAAGTGAAGACCATTTCAGGTGACTACATCATGAAGCTCATTGGGAGAAGGCCGAGGGTTTGCAGATCTGTCAACAAATCAAAGAGTGGCTACTTTCAGGGATATAAAATATAAAACATATTTAGAGTTATTTATCAAATGTTTCTGTGCTACATAATTCCACAATTCTTGGTTTATATATTTGATGTGTTCAGTATGTATCTACAATATAGAAAGTAGTAAAAATAAGGACCCCTGTACTGTCAAAGTTTCCTACACTGGATAGGATCATTGTTCACCATTTAGGTTTAATGTAACCAGTAACCTAGTATTTCTTATAGCCTTAACTAAACCAACAATGTTTGAATACTTAAACCTAACCAAACAGTGAGTGAAATACATTTCAAGGCTAGTGAAAACAAAATAAAGTCCAGTTCAGCTTTCCAAATGTAACATGAGTCACAGTCTCCTGGTTGTATGTCTGTGCAAGTTTAAAGTCGTCCAGATCATGTTAGTCGTAAATGCTTGAATATGTTTCAAGATGTTTGAAGACATTTCACTTCTAATCTGAGAAGCTTCATCAGTTCCAAAAACTGATGGAGAATTCCAAGTAATTAACCCATAATAATTGTGTCCTCTTTGGAGGTGATCCTGTCTCCTCAGTCATCATGTGAATCGTGAGGGGTCACATGAGCCAAGACATGAATTAAGCCATTGGTCATTGCAGTCACAGGAATCAAGGTGTGAATCCTTTGTAAGCCGTTGCCTCACCATGCCATTGTGTGAGTTATTAAGGTCACATGTTCGAGATGTGAGTAGGGGTTGAAATGCCTGGGAAGTGATCTCAAGACTCCCTTTCAAGTGGCTGATAGTTGGTGTTGCAGGCCACCTAACAATGATAGTTGTTCCCAGTGAACAAAGTTGCCCTCCATACTTCTAACTAAAATCTTTTGTCTCCTTGGTCCAAACTGTGGAACTGTCCAAACCTTGAAAGATTGTATTTTAAGTCCTTTGAATGCACATAAAGGAGAAAGGACACTTTGTGCAGAGGATTGTTATCTCTCGATGCACCACCATCATATCACCCTATGGAACTCCCTGCAACACTAATAGCTGTGCTTGAGGTCCTGGAATGAGAACATCCATTGATCCATTCTCTTCAGCTTATCCAGTTCAGAGTCATGGCAGGGCTTCCACAGCATGTCTTTTATCCTGTCTTCCTTCTCTCACCCCATCTGGTCGCAGCAGATGGCCGCTCCTTCCTGAGCCTGGTTCTGCTGGAGGTTTCTTCCTGTTAAAAGGCAGTTTTTTCTTCCCAGTGTCACCAAAGTGCTTGCTCATAGGGAGTCATATGATTGTTGGGTTTTTCTCTGTATGTATTATTGTAGGGTCTACCTTACAATGTAAGGCACCTTGAGGTGACTGTTGTTGTGATTTGGCGCTATATAAATAAAATTGAATTGAATCAAATTGAATTGGAGCCTATCCCAGCTGCCGGTGACAGGGGAGGCACACAGGTCACCAGTCTGTGACGTTGGGTACTTCGACTTTTTTGGATAGAAGTTGAAGTACTAAGAGAGAATCAATGCAAACACAGTAAGAACATACAGACTCCACACAGATGATGGATTCAAACCCAGGACCTTCTTGCTGTGACACAACAGTGCCACTGTCCTGCCTACTGGGATTGTATGTCTCAGTGGTTTTCAAAAAAAACAAAACTGAGTTTTCAAAGGACTCTTTGCAGTCTTGTGAAAAAAGTAAACCATCATCGCTTCTAGAGGAATTAAGAGGGTAAATAGTAGCCAAATGCTACTAATCAAATGTTGTAGATCGGTTAATCATCAGAAAGTGTGACCACGATATAAAAGCACAAGTCTTGGCAGTTTTTTTTACATTAATACAATGCATTAATACAATTAATTAATTGTATTAACACGACGCCACAATATTCAAGGGGCTGATATCCCAGTAGATTTGCCCCAACGTCAGAACATGCAACAATTGCTAGATATCCAGACTCTACAGGCTTCAATTCAGACTCATGTCAGACTCTACAGGCTTCAATTCACATGTTAAATGTTAAAGTTCATGACAGTATAATTAGAGAAAAACTGAACAAGTATGGCTTCGAACACCTCAGGCCAAAGAATGATGTCCGGCTATAATGCACAGTGCCGCTTTTGGTGACAAACAATAAAGAAACACAACCATCACCAGCACAAACATCTCATATTACTAGTCAGTCAAGGTGGTGGAGGTCTGAGGAAAAAGGCCTGTTTTGTAACCATTTGATCTCAGCATATATCTGAAAAAAAAAGAGAAGCTCTTACAGTTACAGTGTTTCAGTCAAACTCTAGAAGTCAACCCAATTGAAATGCTGTGGAATGACCTTAAAAAATGAGTTGTGCATAAAAGACTGCAGCCAGCAGATCTTAATAAACTGAATCAATGTTGTAAATAAGGGAGGGAAGAAAATTTCTCGGCAACAAAGTGAGAGACTGATAAGGTCACACAGAAAGCAATTTCTTCAAGTTATTGCCGCTAAAGGTGGTTTATCAAGCTACTGAAGCATGGGTTTTGCTTAGTTTTTCACAGGACTGTATATAGTCCTGTAAGCTCAGCTAACATTGATTTAAAAGTTATTGTAAGTTGTGATTATTAAAATTCAAACATCATGAGAGATTGCACAATGTCACCAAGAGAACATACTCATTTAAATTTGTATGTCATACATTTCTCTGACACAGTTCTTGGTTTCAAATTAAAATTTATTGCAACTAAATGGATTTGTCTCATTTTTATGATGTTCAGTTTTTTTCATTACCATAGAGTTTAAAAACCTTCCATTAAACACTATGTTGTGATTATATTTTCAGCTTAAGAAAACAACAATGGGCAAATACCAGCAATTCCACACCCTCCCCGGAAAGGGCACACTTCCCACTGCAAATGTTATTTTTGTTTTAGTGGGTAAATTTTTGTTACCTTCTCCGCAGCAACAGCTGGACTGACTTAACCAGGGATGCATACTTATTGTCAACACTGCAGATGCTTCCATTCTGCAATGTTCTCAGTCATGATCAGAGGTTTTAAGAAACAGTATTTTTTAAATTCAAAGAACAAATTCAACACAATTGCTGTATGTGTTTAGTCATAAAGGATGTAACTTGAGCAAAAAATGGAATTAATAAAGTAACTGTGACAATGTGAGACATTGCCAGGAAGTTTTGGCTTTTTGCTTATACTTTGTAAACAAACAGGGACAATTAAAAAATATATGCTGTGAGTTTTGCAGTACCTGTGCATCTAAGATTAAAGAAATTCAGTTAAAACTGTACATCACGTGTAATTTTGCTCTTATTATTTTTCTGTAGGTACAAATGTGTAGTAAAAGTGATTATTTTCATTATTTTCATATTACTTTAAATACTGTAGCTTTACCAATAGCACTTAACCATAGAGTGGCTTGTTCATGGTGTAATCAAGAGTCATGGTGCACCAGTGTCTTGTCTTTACTAATCAATTAATCTGTGCTCTGTGCACATTAACACATATCTTCTTTGTTAGGTACACTTGTTCAACTGCTCATTAAAGCAAATATGTAATCAGCCAATCAAATGGCAGCAGCTCAGTACATTTCGGCATGTAGACATAGTCACGATGATCTGCTGAAGTTGAAACCAAGCATCAGAATGAGGAGGAAAGGTGATTTATTTTGAACATGGTACGGTTATGGTCAAACCTTGAAGCAGATGGTCTAATGCAGCAGAAGACCGCACTGATTGTCACAACTGTCAATGTGCCCACCTGGTAAATCATCTTAAACTGTTTATTTAAACATACCAAACATACCAACTCAAACAGAGATCTCTGTACTCAAACAGCCTCCAAGGTCACCAGATCTCAATCCAACAGAGCATCTTTGGGATGTAGTGAAAAGGGAGAGTCACATCGTGGATGTGATTGTGTCAATATGGACCAAAAACTCTGAGGAACATTTCCAAAACTTTGTTAAATCTATACCACAAAGAATTAAGACAACCGGGTACTAACAACATGTGCTTAATAAAGAGGCTGGTGGATTTATATATAATTCAGCCTCTAAAGCTACATATGAAGTAAAATAATAAATAAAGTCCCACTCTCCTGTGGGTTAAAAAAAATTCACAAACCAATTTTTTGGGGAAAATCTGATTAAAAGAAATAATAGACTTAAGTAAGAATCTGTGAGGACAACAATACTGTTTATCTGTAGAAGTCCTGCTTCCACTAACACCAATATTAAGGGCCCAAGCAGTTTACTTTGTAACACTGCTATCTTTGCTTAGACATTCTCAGCAGTGTTGTTTTTCTGAGATAAGAGCACAGCTTACGTCTGAATTACGTCTGAGGACACTTTTTTTGCAGGCAACTCCACTTGTCTTAATCAAGGCCCTGATAAGACCTCTAATGGTATTGGCTTTATACTTGATCATTACCAAGGCTCCTATGGCCCTAATGTTTCATTGCAGACTAAAATGATCTACGAAAATTTGGAGCCACATTCCAGAAAATGTCATTTCAGAAAAACAACCGATGTACTGGATAATCTAACATTATTTATGTGAAAACTCATTGATACCAAAAAGTCAGATAGTAAAAGTTGCATGTGTTTGTCAGACTTTGTTTCTCTGGGTAGAACATCATGCTCCATCACGTGTAAATTTACTTGTTGGGCTTTCAGCTTTCGTCACCGCGTACTACCTAGAAACGTCTATGTTGGTGGTGCGTTTGTTTATATAAGAAATTGAGCTGATCAAAATGTTATCTGCTGTACATAGAGTGGGGTGGGACTTTAATGACTTTAATGAGCTTCACAGTAGATAATAAATCACAAATTGTAATCAAATAGACGGTAAAACGACAAATGTCTAAAAACTATGCATTTATTACTGATTTAAATAATTGACATGTAAAACCCTAATTCAGATGTGTTTTTTAATTATGTAAAGAAACACTCATTAAATGCATATTTTTGCTCCTTCCTGTTTTTTGATGAATAACTTGTTATAATATCTATACCATTACTCTCTGAGTCACTTGACACATCTAGAATCTTCTCTTCTTCCCAGCTGCCCTGCATCTTCTTGCTTCCTGCTCAGCTGTTTCTAATTGCTCCAGACTATTTATGGCAGTGTCTCCAGACACCTAACCTGTTAGACAGATTTTCTAAATTCCTCTGTCATTCTGTCCATTCTTTTGCCAGCCTGAATTCCTGAACCAACCACTGTATTTCAGCTTTTCTTTTATCTTGCTTCTTCTCTGATGGAGTGCCAGCAGCACCTGCACAGATATAACCACCACTTGCCACATTGCATTGTGTTAGGCTCTTTCACAGACAGTAAATACTCTGTTAATTTTCGATGACATCATTCAGAAAGGTGGGGATAGGTTAAATGGAAACACTAAATTGCCCATAGGTGTGAATGTGGGAGTGAATGTGAGTGCGAATGGTTGTCTGTCTATGTGTGTTAGCCCTGTGACTGGCGACCTGCGACAGCTGGGATAGGCTCCAGTGCCCCCCGCGACCCTGAAAAGGATAAGCGGAAGCAAAGGATGGATGGATCATTCAGAAATGTTAAATGTCACATTGATTATATTACAGCACATATTCCTTATTTTAAAATTGTGGTGAACTATGACTCAATTACAATAACACACTGAATATTCTAAATGCAGGTTTTTAATTCCTTTTTTTTCACACACAAAAAAATTACCTACTCAAATGTACAGTTAGGCTTTGATGATGTCAGTTTGTAAGTCTCTGCAGCTTTATTATTTCTCTGTGTGACCTTATTCTCTTGATGCCAGATGTGCTCTGAGGTTTTGCTGAGTCCCAAACCCTTACTTTGCAGAAGAGACCAGTTTTGGTTGTTGTTCCTGCTAATTCTCACCCTGAGGCTCTGGTGCTAACATTGTTACAAGAGCCCGAGGGTAAGGATTTCTCCTCAGTGTCCCTTTTTGGACAGCGAGTTGTTGTGTATGGATCATCACCTTGTCCTTTTACATCAGAGTTCCAAACATGACTCTCTTGTCATAACTTTGCAAGGTCCCTTGTTCTGTACCTCCCATTGAAAGACTTGGCATCCATTCATCTTTGTGCCCTTTCCTTGTGCTGCAATGATTGCAGGTCTGGCAGAGCTGGCTGCAACCTCTCTTTAAGTATAGGCAATGCGGTGTGCAGGCAACTGCCCATGAGTAGCTGGGTAGGGCTGTAGTCATTTCTCAAAGGTACTGCTCTGTAGGCCAACAATGCACAATAAGGGTCTCTGGGCTTTTTAAGCAGATTTTAAAGGGAACCCCGACTATTATGACAAGTTACTCTAAATATGTTACAAATGATCTCCACTACATAAAACCATACTTCAAAATAACTACAATGTTTTTGTTATTCATTAAATCTTTGTTTTTTAAAACGGTTTTGGTTTCATGGGAGCTGCCATGTTTTTGCGCACACAATGCATTCTGGGACGATGACGTATATAAGTTGTCGGAAGTATTAGCTACGTAGTAGATTAGAACAAGACAGTAAGAATGTAAACTATATGTCATTAAAATGTCTCCACGCCTCATCTACCTCTACATGATCAGTAGCTGCATCTTGAAATCCTGCATATATACCACTTGGTTCTGGATAGACGGTCCTTATTTAGTTTACTGCACATGATGGGATGACTGCGTACGCTAGCCAGCCAGCCATACATGCATCACCCAGGTAAACTGGCGATATGAAGCATACCTGTAAGATCTTATTACTATAAGACTATAGACTACTCATTTATGCTTTTTGTCTTAACTGGTAAAAAACAAAAGCACCAGCACGATATGGTCATGAAGGCTAATGAGGG
>VURO01020764.1:0-12852 GCA_015108175.1 Pelvicachromis taeniatus
TAGGTTGGCTTTTGAGCTGTCACTGAACATCTGTCACTCATCTGTATCATAGTCACAACCCACTAAACCCCATAGACCAGGGGTCGTCAACTATATTTGTCAGAGGGCCAGAGTTTTACCAGACAGTCTCCTTGGGGGGCCGGACCCCCAAGGAGAAAATCAAATACAAATCTAATTTTGGCTTAATATTATGCTTAATGTTTATACTTTTTCCATTTCATTACAAAACTGAAGGCATTTGATTCAGGCTCCCATCACCTATACCACAGTCAACCACTAGGAGTGATAGATGTTTTGCCTCAACAATTAGGCTAAGTCAACTTTATTTACAGAGCACTTTTAGTTGCTTTAAAAGTGTGGACCACTATTTTCTTTTTGATCCTCACAATTTTGGATTTCCAGTCGCGGGCCGGATTGAACGGCTCAGCGGGCCGGATTTGGCCCGCGGGCCGCCAGTTGATGATCAGTGGTCTAGACTGTGTCACTATTTTCCTCCTCTGACACGCGAACTGCAGACGGCTCATTGTAGTGTGAGTGCAAGAAAGGATAATCGGGATTTATAGGCAGGCAGACTAAAAAATAAAAAGGAATTGGACTACTGGAGACCGGTTTCCTACAAGAACCTGTTCTCGACTCCCATCCCGACTCATTCAGTTTCCCATGTAGTGATTGCCTAGCATGGACTGTATTCCTGGAAAAAGCGCTGCCACTCATTCACACTGCAATTTTTTTCCAGTTCTTCCTCAACAGTAATGCAATGAAAAATCCCCCATAGCCCTAAAAAGCATTTTCACTATGGGATAACCGCTGATACCTTCAAACGCAAACATCCATGAATTCAGGTTATGTAGTTGCAAAATGTTCATAACACCTAGAAGAGATTATTGTACAGCAGGTTACAGGTTACATTTAAAAACAAAAAGGCAGTTTCACAATATGGAATGTATAGCATTTCTGTACATGCCAGTAGCTAGTGACGTTGCTTGTTTTCCAGCCTTTTAAGAATTTAAGACAACTACCAGATGCAGGATATATATGTTTGTACTGTATGCTTCTGTTTGCTTCTCTTTCTATGTAGCAAAATTACGCCTTAGCTAAAGAACTCAGACAAATGTTGGACTGGTTCTCTCCATGGCCAAATAAACAGGTCTAATGAATAAAAACAGCAGAAATGACTGCTTTTGGCATGTGTGTGCGTGGTTGCCGAGGTGGGGGGTCCCTCTATTACAGCACTCAAACCATCAGGTTCATTAGCCCAACAATTACGCATTCATGAATTTGCTGTTAAAATGGCATTTGCTGAGCCGAGCACGCCAGCTCCTGTCAACCTTAAGTGCTGGGTAAAATACTTTTAATTGGTCTCAGTCTTTTGCCTGGTCGATTGTGGGGGCTGGCTTTTCTGGGAGCGCAGTTGAAACATCGGGGGCTAAAAGCCTCCAAGATGGTGGGATAGCAGAGGCAGAGTGGAGGAAATGCTTTGGAGGGAAAGGTCACAGTAATCACCATAAAGGGCAGCATGTAAAATAATTAATGAGAGAGTAATTGGCTGCTAGTTGTTTATGTGCATCTGTGTGTGTATTTAATGGTGGCAGAGACAGAAAGAACACGAGCACCAACATAATAGAGGCAGACAATCTTTCTCTGTGTCTGTGTGTTTGTAGGTGTGTGTTTCTGTATGTGTATGTGCATGTTATGTGCGTGCTGGTAGTGATTGCGTCTGCATTCAGGTGTAGATTAATTTGTAAATGTTCTTACAATGAAAATCTAATCACATCCGTCCATATTATCCACCAGACAAGGAGTCTGGAAAGCACAGCTTTATTTTACAAGAAACCCTAATTCAAAAAAAAAAAAAAGAGAAAGAATGTCCCAACATGATCTTTTCTTCCAAACTGATCTCACTTTTGTCTGGTCGATAATGACAAAATGAGAGCTGGATCTCCGGTTATTACCAAGCAGTTTTCTGTTGAAAAGTCCATGTTTTCTGAGCACGAAGGCTTCATGTTAGGTAAGAAGCAAGACCATGAGCATGGGTGACTGTGCACTACAAGGTCGTAGTTCATGGAGACTGTCAGAGGGGAGTTCTGCTGTAATGTCCCGCTTTGCCTAGTAAAAAAAAAATCAGCAGAAATGACCTAAAACATATTTGTCAGTGCAGGCTAGCTGAGAGCGGACTGAAAATGCAACTACCTGGATTACTTGCTTCATCTACCTTGCTGTAACATTGTCTACTTCACAAAGAAAGGGAAGAAATAAAAGGGAAGTATATAAAAGTTCTACAATGTCCACCAACAAAAATGTTAGCAAGTAAATTAGATGAAAATAGCTCACTGAAAAAAATGTAGCCAGATTTGGTCTATAACCAGTGTGTGGCTATTGGTGGCACTGGCCATTAGGTAACTTCTACATTGGCTTCAGTGTCAAACCCTAGTACTTCACAGTTGTATTTACACAAGGCTTGATTTATCCATCCATCCATCCTTTTCCGTTTATCCAGGATCGGGTCGGGGGGTCAGCAGCCCAAGCAAAGAAGCCGAGACCTCCCTCTCCCCAGCCACCTCCTCCAGCCTGTCCGGGGGAACACCAAGGCGCTCCCAGGCCAGCCGAGAGATATAATCTCTCCAGCGTGTCCTGGGTCTGGGTCTGCTTTATTTACTCAAGGCTTCATTTATAGTTCTGCATTATGTCTATAATGTAGCTGTATAAGCTACATCATAACCTAGCTTGTAGCCTGGTGTACATCTTCCCAGAAGAGAAAGTAGACATTGCACCAATGCAAATCATCACTGTGATTGGTTAACTTTCACTAATATTTCATGTAAGCACAGCATATTTATTAGCACAGTTGTATTAGGCTCCAGTTATACCTAGCTTGCCTAAATGTTTATTATTATTATTAGTAGTAGTAGTAGTAGTATTTAGTAGAACTATTTTGTCAATTTCTAGTTATAATAGCACTTTAGAATATTTCTATTGCCTTTAATAAACGTAACATTGTATAAATACAAACACAGATTTCACCCACTACAGTGTAGTCTTTATGGGGATTTAAAACAGGACTATAAATCAGGATGAATTCTATTAACATGTCACAGGTAGATGACACTGTGTGATTTTACAGCACATTTAACTGTAGATATTGGAATAGTTATGATATCATGTTACAAGCAAGTGTAATGAAAAAAACCTTCTTTAGTATTCAATGTCCCATTTATTGGTTTTGACCTTGACGTATAAAAACGAGGCATTGATCTATGCACTGGTCAGAAAGTCTGCATTGTCTGTCTTCTGAAACACAGTCAATCCATCCATTACAAATGAACAGAGGTGGCATCACGGGGGTCTTCTGCAGTCTCAGAGAGACACTTCATATCACAGCAGTGCTAACACATCATCATTTCATCGGCCCTGACAAACAGCAGTAATGCTAGAGATCTGACCGCACCTCCACAGAAGTAGCATTATTAAGTGAGAATCAGAGGCATGCTAATGGCCAGGGAGGTGGGGGAGGGGTGTTTGGGTTGGGGGAGATCGAAGCCCATGTGGCATTTAGTCAATACCTAACAATGGAACACGCTGAAAACTAAATGCCATAGGAGCACAGGGCTGGAGTTAATTGTCGGATACTTCTCCCCTGCTAACTTTGAGGGCCTAATTATTTTAAGGTGTCTGGAAAGGGATAGTTTGCTGAATCAATGTTCAAGATGAAAATACATGGCCTGATGCTTTTCTCACTTCCCCCTCCCCCCCCCCCATGATTTAGTGATTTTATTGATTCTGAAAGTCAAAAATGGCAGGCCTGCATTATACTTGGACGCTACAATGACTGCTTAAGTATTGTTTTCTGCTTTTATCTTTTTATCTGCTTTGTTGATGGATTTTCCAAATAATAACTCGCGCGTGTGAATGCAAGCGAGTGAAAGAAGGCAACATCTGATTGTGGCCGACGTGGATGGGACCATTTTACACCGCCGTTGCTCGAGCGATTCACATCTGTTGTCACAATGGGTGGCACTTACTGATAATGTCTATAATCAGCCTATTTAATTCTTTCAACAGAGTGGCAGATATGAAACAGATGGCGAATCTGCGGGTGTACTCTAAACACAACACGTTCCATATTATTGAGATCAGCAGTTGGTGGAAGGCCACTGTATCTAAACACGTTATTGTACAGTGGCTGTGGAAGAATTGGAAGGCTAAGTGAAGCTCTGCACTTCGATAAATCATTCTTTATGGGTACACGGGACTAACCAACCATACAAAGACCTTGAGTTGCATTCACCGGTAGAAAAGCAGAGCAAAATAGAGTGTCCGTGCACTTTAACCTTCCAAGAAGAAGAGCGGCTTTTTTGTTGGCTTTGTACTTTTTTTTTTTTTCCCCTTTGGCCACCATAAAGAACCCCTCCTCCCTACTGTGCTGCAGCAGAGAGTTTGATCAAACCCCCGCAGTGAATCGTGTTTACAGTCCCTCACACACAGTAAACAGACGCACACACACACACGCGCGCTTCACTTCTTCACACGTCTTCCTCAGGAAAAGCCGGCTTTTGCGCGCATCTGAAATCTCTGTGCAGGTGCGGGACAAAAGTAAAAACCACAGTGGGAGCAACGCATGTCGTGTGATTACCATCATGCTGCGTTTTGCTGCTGTAAGCGGTTTGTCAAATAAAGTGTACGTTTGGGAGCTGACAGACGTGGAACAAGACTTCTCCTCTGTTGCTCGTTGAGAGGTTATGGCTGCAATCAAAGCCTCTGATAGAAATTGAAATAAACCGGCCATTCAGGGCCTCTCTATCTCACACACACACACACACACACAACATGTAATCATTCACTATGCATGAAGACTTGAGCTGGAGCCAATGTTTCTAGTTTATTTTTTGCTTTAGCAGCTTGTATGGAGCATGATATACTGCAGAGTGATATTTTTAATAGCGTTTTCATCTGTATAAGTGCAGCACGGGGCTATTAAAACATAATATCTGCATATCTAATCCATGCAAACACCAGTTAGTGCACTGTACACCCTAATGATGCTGACATCGCTTCTCCTTGCAACCATCAGGTCGGACGATATGATCTGTAGAGGAACAGGCAACCTGTCATTGAAAATGTCCTTTACGTTGACAAGCTGTCATTTACAATGCATCAGAGATAGCTTTGCAGAAGCAGTCCCATTCAGCTCAGAGCCCAGCACCCATTCATGCTTGTAAGAAAGACAAAAAAAAAAAAAAAAGCTTTTCTAATTAACATTTCCAGTGACCCGAAAATAAACATTTATTTTCCCATCTTCTGCACACGGTGAAAGATTTTCGACACTGTCCTTTGATAGCCTCCGATTTCCATTTTCGCGCGAGCTTTCCCTCCTCATGTCTCCACCCGTAATTTATGCATCAAATTCATGCATAATTAATTTTGAATTTACCACTCTATAAGTATTAAAACACCAAAACAAATTCTGTGATAATGGAGGTTTTTGAGGTGTCCCTCATTTCAAATTAATACTTTCTCCTTCCCTTCCCTTCTTTCTTATTCCTTTCTCCAGTGGGGCTGAAACAAAGGATTTACAAAAAAAAAAAAAAATAATCTAAAAAAAAGTAAAATAAATAACAAAAAAAAAAATAAAAAAAAAAATAGAAAAAAAAAAAAAAGCATCATCTGAAGAAACGGTGAGAGCTCTAACATTGAATTACTTAGATCTTTGTTTTCACATCATTTTCATTTAAAATGCATACATATTGAGCAAAGGAAAAGAGACATACATGAACACATCAGAGAAAAGCTGCCCGTGTGGCTTGTGAGAAATCTAGATGTGTATTTTCTCCGTTTTAATCTCATTAGCAGCCTTCTCACTGTTGCAGTGATTTTCCTCACACACCCAGCAAGTAAACATAAAAGAAAGTGATAAATTGCTCTAAATAGTACAAGTGGATCCAAAACGGCTGCAACAACGCCATATTGTATGTGACGTGTAACCAACACATCCAAACCTTTCATCATCTCAGTGCATTCAAATGTGTCACAGGAACAATGTTTACTTCTGCATACAGTACGCACCAGGCAGGTTTTAAAACCAAGGTGGTGCACTGAACCGGAAAACCAGTGTGACAGTGAAGCGCTCGGAGGTAGAGGCTTTAATCGTGTCATGTCTGGATATTCAGCGTGCACGATCAGACTGAGGCTACCAAAATAATTCAAGTGCTGCTAAATAACCATTTGCACAATCCCCTTCTCACTTTCATGGATTAAACAGTGGCACTGCAGTATCCTCGGGCTCTGCTGCTGCTACATTTCCTATTCATGGCAGAAATAGGTGAAACCAATATCATGCCATCAGGTGGCTGCTTTTACTCAAAGTGCCACGCAGTATCACAAGTGCAAAATATTTTCAGCACCAGTGGCTCGAACGCTAACTGTGAACCCCTAATCATAATAGTCTTAAAATAGTCCTGTGTTCTGTTATTTGGATATAGCTCTTCGATTTTCATGCTAGA
The DNA here is from genome assembly GCA_015108175.1 of Pelvicachromis taeniatus. NCBI lineage: Eukaryota > Metazoa > Chordata > Actinopteri > Cichliformes > Cichlidae > Pelvicachromis > Pelvicachromis taeniatus. Next base: position 6,498 of record VURO01020764.1, read on the forward strand.
GTGGGATCTCTGTGTGTTTCTTTGTCTGTATCAAGGGAACTGATATATGTGCCACGGAGAAAAGAAAAGGGAAAAAGTGCCAGTGTTAGCCTGGTGGTAGTGCCGATCACGTGAAAGTTTGTTTAGAATGACATGCAAAAAAAAATGGAACATAGTTCAAGTCAGTTCAATTCAGTGTTATTTCTGTAACAGTCATCTCAAGGTGCTTGATATTGTTAGGTAAAGACCCTTTAATAACACAGAGAAAGTCCCAAAAATCAGATGATTCTCTATGAGCAAGCATTTGGCAACAGTGGGAAGAAAAAACTCCCATATAACAGGAAGAAGCAGGCTCAGGGAGAGGCAGCCATCTGCTGTTCCTGGTTGGGTAGCAGGGGAGGAAGACAGAACAATACAATTCATTGTTTAAGCCTGTGTTCCTTACATTTAAGAAAACAGTATAATTTAATATTTCATCTTCAAGCAAGCTGGTACTACTACTCAGCTTGGGCAATATTATAATATACATTTATAAACCCCAACCATATTTTTGGCAATACTGTAGAAAAAACAGAGAGAGATGAATTATCTTCTTCTCCATTCAAATGATTTTGTAACTTCAAACCGCCAATATGCCATCACCATTGGCACATCATCTTGCTGCAGATAGTGTAGTGTAGTTTTATCTTTCCAGCAGCAAATGAAGGTGTAGTATCCCTAATTTCATATTTGCATAAATAACATTTTAAGTTACAATCTATCAAGAAGAAAATACCCAGAGTGACGCTAAGCAGCAGGTTTCCCAGGTAGGTGAATATCCACATACCTTTGAGGGAATGGTTGAACCACTTTATTCTAGATCAGGTTATTGCTGACATGGCTGATTTTATGAGACATGATCTGTCCTTCTTTCCACATTTCTCATTTCCAGCATCCTTTCTGGGCATCAGCAGCATTGACTGCAGTGACCAGCGGCTACCCAACCCAGTGGTAAAACTTGGTTTTATGCTGGAGATGTTAATTGGTCTACCCTATAGTAAGGGCATTATCATAAAGAGTTGGCTAATCCGTAATGCCTTTATCTACAGTTAGCATACCAACGTAGCTTTTATTTAATTTGTTCGTTCATTAAAGTTTTATACCTGAATATCACGTAGATACAGTGTCAAAGACTAGTTGTTTAAAGTTCCTATAAATTGTTGTCCACCTTAGACAAGTTGGAACTTGTCCTTCTACTATGTAATAAAAATTGTAAAAGGTTATATTTCACCCAAAGAAAGTTCTTTTTCCCACCATAAGGGGTATTTTTGGTCAATCAAACCACACAAGAAACCGTCTCATGGTCAAATGTTGGGTGTACTTCTGTTTGTGTACCTCTACAAACCTAGTTACCTCCTGCATCCTCCTACATGAGTTGCACACTCAGTGTTAATGAAAGCAATGCTACTGGTGTACATTTTGACAGTGATTAATATTCTAAGCAGGGAGGAAAAAATATACCAGATTTTTAAAAAAAAAAGAAAATAACTTGGACTAAATTAGAGCAGTCATGTGTCAACACTGCAATTAACGAGACCCTTGCCTGTACCTTTAATGGAGTGGAAGATTTGTAAGGCATATTAACAAAATAAGTCTTCCACGTCGTGCTGCTCATCGTGCTGCATACCTCCCACCAGCTCTGGTCAGCTGCCTGTCACTGTGCAACAGTTTGTTTGTTTTTGTATTTCTGACATCAAACCTTTTATATGAAAACTTTTGATTTTTATATAAAGATAACTGGGAGTGATGAGTCTCAGCTCGATCAATACTGCCGTGCCCCCCTTCAAACGGCCGTGGGTAGTTATTGGAGTGCCCTGTGAGTCTGTGATCTGGTAATCAGGAAAAAAAGAAAAAAAAGAAAAAAGTTTGGCTAGCCAATGTGGATGTGAGACAAAGGACAGATTTCTCACTATGTCTTCACGGCAGTGGTATTATCAGGGGATGTTGGCTTGATTTTCGCCCTGTCCACACTGGTCATTTCAGGCCTCCAGACGTTAAATTTTTTTCTGGTGAACTGTGGCAATTTTATAGACACTACACAATGTCAGCTAGATTACTGCAAAACAGACCAATCTGTCTTCAAGATTGAGTCTGTTTCCAAGCAGGAAAAACACAGCTTGACTTGTTAAGCTCTTTGGGCCTGGAATTTTTTTTATCATATCTATCATCCACAATCTCTGTTTGATTGTCTCCTTTGTCACTTTCAATCACAAGTAAGACAAATATCCACCCTAACAACTAGGCTTGTTGACATTATATATGGATCCATTTCAAAATCATTGCAAAATGTAACAGTCTATAGCAGGGGTCACCAACATGGTGCCCGCGGGCAAACAAGTGTTAATAAGTGTTAAAATGCAATCCTGTTTGAAAGTCTTGAGCCACTATTCATTTCCTTCATTGTAAGACTTCATTGTAAGTTTTGATGGTGTCGTGAACAATAGTTGTGCAGGTTTTCTGGAGGTCTTTTAAAGTTTTCCTTTGGTTTTTCACTCATTTTCAGTCCTGTCCTAGAACCTGACTATTTTCAGAATCAAAATCTCTTTGTTAAACCATTTAACTCTTTAAGACTAAGATCCTAGCTTGGCTGTCTAAAAAACACATCATTTGTACAATTTCTTTAATTACATCTACAGAAAAAGCCAAAGATAACACAGTTTGACAGGCATAATAAAGTATTTTCTGAACTAACAAGGGGATTCCCTAAGAGCCAATAGCTGAAAAGTTGGTATATCTGGGCAAACATTTAAGGAAATTAGACAAATGGAGAATAAAAGAAGTGGCACTCCTAATGCAGAAGAACATTGTCTGAAAGCCATGTCCTTAAGAAATAGGAAAAAAATAAGCCTGACAGAGGACCTGAGATTTCAATTCATCCAGCTAATGTTCGCTAAAGCCTCATCAGAGATAGTTTCAGTGGAAGGATGGCTGTCAAGAAGCCATTATTGGAAGGAAGAGAAACAACGAGAGGCCAGTGTATGTCAAATTACACAAGAACTGGACTGAATAACAATGGTTCTTATGGATTGATGAATACACATTTAAAACATTTGGTGCAAACTGAGATACAAGAAGCTTGCATATCAGAGTAATCCTTTACTCCTCTTGGGTGTGTTTCACTTGTCTCAAAGTTCCAGAAACTTTGAACAGTGAACACACCTACTTTGCTAAAAGGTAATTTGTCCTTTTTTCATTTGCTGACATTTCTTGGTCTCTCGTTGTCTCTTCATGATGCCAGTGGCAAAATTACATAGTAAGTTTATAAAAAGTTCTCAGAGGACCTTCTTCCTGATGTATTTCCAAATGCTCCATGCTTCATCCTGGATTATGGTTCTGACATTCACTGATTCTCACCTTCCTATTTCCGTTGCTCATAGAGCCTCCGGGTGCTTGACTTTAATGACCTCTGTGCGTTGTGAAGACTTTTCATGTCTTGGCTCTACCACTGAGCTTGTCTGCAGGTATTTCAGTTTTTGTAAGTGAGTGATGGAGATGTTGCGTGTAGTTTTCACAGAAAGGTTTTTGAAAAGTCAAATTATTGGATTCATGAAGCCGAACTTAATAGATTTTGCCTAAATGATCAGCATTTTCTCAGGTTTGGATGCATGCATTTGTAAAGTTGTTCTACGTGTTTTCAAAGTACTTGAAAGTTACACATAAATCATTGTACACATTTGTAAATCTTCGTTTTTGCTTGTGGTTCACATCGTACACATTTGCAACCTTTTGAGGCAAATGTCTCTCCACACATATGTCTGATTGCTAAAGACAGAGCAAAAAAGGCTTGATCAGACAAACACGTTGACTGAGTGTAAATTGATGATCCAGGCAAAGGCACAGTGTTCATTTGGCCTTCTTACATCCTCAAACTGCTCTGATTTTAACTGCACAACTGCTAAGTGTCATGGCTTTCTCTTGGTGATGCTGTTGACAGATGACAGGTTCACATATAAACACCTGTCAAAAGACAAACTGGTGGTTCCTGCTATAATAGGCATCTCTGGAACCACATGATGACACATGGACTTATAGGTGAAAACAATAACATCTGGTAGAAAACAATAGAGAAAAGGGGCAGAAGGAAAACCAAGCAAAGGAAACTGCACTAAGTGAAAGCAGTACAGCCTGCTGTAGCTCACAGCAGATATAAGTCTGGAGTCACAATGACTTGTGATACAGCTGCTTTTATTGTGGCCTTTGACTACAGTAAAGATGATGCGACAGTTGACTTATGTTAGACGAGAGAGAGAGCGAGAGAGAGAGAGAAAATGTGAAGGAAATGTTGGCAGATTTACCCGAACAATATCTGGAAGGAAAGTGCTGACAAGGACTGAGCCCGGAGAACGAAAGATCGGGGCTATTTCACAGACCTTTATCATTGTAATGAGCCCAACCGGACAAGGTGGCAAGCTTTGGAGGACGATGTGGTAATGTGCATGTTCTGCAGCAGGTATGGAGAGATAGAGAAGCGAGCAGGGAGGGAGGGAAGACAAGGTTGATTTCTTCCCTTGGCTTTTCATTACTTTCTATTTCCCATTAATGCAAGCATCTCTGGAGTCAGCAAACAGCACAGGGCAATGAGAAATGAAAGCGGAGCGTCTCGCCATGCTTTGGCTGCCATCAGCGTGGTGCATTTAGTCGTGCACACAAGCTGCCATCACGGACAGCGGGAGTCGTTTGCGGCCAGCGTTTCTCTAAAGCAGCGGGTGTTCGTCATTTGTTTGGCGAGATTACATGGCGGGTGATCTCGTTTAGGAGATTTTATTCTTTGTTTCACGCCGGATGGGTGGGCAATGTTTGGAGGGAAATGAGGGAAGAGGAACAACTGTGAGAAATAAATACAAAAAGTAAACAGCAGCGATTGAAGAGTGTCTGGAAAGCAGAGGAATTACTGCTCGCACTGCCACACTGAGGGCAGTATGAAATCATGGAAATGAAGCTTTTACTTAGACAAGCGGTAAAAGTAAAACAATTAGATTGTGTGAAGATGTCACTTCTTTCTGAAAATGTTCACTTTAAGTTACGGGAGGAGTATGATGTCACACTGTGTGAGGAAGATGTCTCTACACCAGTACACAAAAAATAATAATAATAATAACAAAAAGAAAAGCTTATTTTCCACATGACCAGACCTTTCCGAGCGAATGAAACAGGCTTTGAAAGGGTGATGAGGAAAAGAGAGCTGAGGAAAAAAAGTGCACAGAGGGATCATAATTAGGAGGAGGGGGAAAAGCTTCAAATGTCGGTTCCGCTAGCTTAGACTTCTCCCTCCACCACGTCATGCAGTCTGCCTTTCTAATTCCCCAAAGACCCTCAGGACAATTTTCTGCTATGCTAGCACTATCCTTCCAAGGAATTGCTTATGTTAATATGGCGGATAAAATACCCTCCGCAATTAAGCAATTAATGTGTCTGAAATACGCCATTGTTGTTTACTGCCTTCAAAAGTGCTTGTTTTCATGTTTCCCTGACAAACCGCAGAGGGATTAAACAAGACTACGTGAAAAAGTTCAAGTATATTTTGCAAACTTGTGAAACTCTCTATAAAGATTTTGTCTAATTCTAATAAAAAATAAAAAATCTACATTTAGGTACTGATGTTGTCCAGTTGTTCATATAAACGCTCACTTTTGAAGTATTCTTTTTTTCTGGTACCAGAATGAGCCGTTAATCAGTTACCATAAATGTGTGCTTAGAAGTCTGACTGTAGGCTAGCCTCACTTTTAAAGCCCACCTTATTACAAGTCATAAGATCAATAATGACTTGTACCCTCCGCAATTAAGCAATTAATGTGTCTGAAATACACCGTTGTTGTTGACTGCCTTCAAAAGTGCTTGTTTTCATGTTTCCCTGACAAACCGCAGAGGGATTAAACAAGACTATGTTTTTTGGAGGTTTTTTTTTTTTTGCTTTTTGTTTTTTGTTTTTTGTTTTTTTTACGGGGCAGCACGGTGGCATGGTGGTTAGCACTGTTGCCTCACAGCAAGAGGGTCCTGAGTTCAATTCCACCATCAGGCCGGGGTCTTTCTGTGTGGAGTTTGCATGTTCTCCCCGTGTTTGCGTGGGTTGTCCCCGGGTACTCCGGCTTCCTCCCACAGTCCAAAGACATGCAGTTTATGGCGATAGGTTAATTGGCAACCCTAAATTGCCCATAGGTGTGAATGCGAGATTGACTGTGTGAATGGTTGTTTGTCTATATGTGTTAGCCCTGCGACAGACTGGCGACCTGTCCAGGGTGTACCCCGCCTCTCGCCCCAAGACAGCTGGGATAGGCTCCAGCGCCCCCCGTGACCCTGAAAAGGATAAGCGGAAGCGAATGGATGGATGGATTATCGA
>VURO01020765.1:0-21732 GCA_015108175.1 Pelvicachromis taeniatus
TGTGTGTGTGTGCGTGCGCGTGTGTGTGCGTGTGTGTGTGTGTGTGTAGGGTGGGAAGGTGGAGGATGTAGTGTCACACAGTGGAGTCAAAGGGTATTTGTCTAGGCCTTTCAGGAGAGACTAATAAAGATGTTTACAAGTGCATGTTGAATAAAAGACACAATGTAGTCGCCTTTATACCCCCCTCCCCTTCAGGAAATCTCTTTCACGTCTTTTCATCAACAAGAAAAGATAACACTGTGCTATAGAGTTTACCATCTGGGGTGGATAATTGGATTCTTTTACTGAATAAATGCAGGTGTCCAGAACAATATAAAAAGTAGTCACTGAAATTTTCTTTTGTTAATGTTCACATTGTTTTGGACAGCTTTGAATGTTTTGAATGTTCTGAGTTACAAGTTCATGTAATTGTATAACATTTTCAGGATCTCGTTTCTATATACACTTTGATGGTGACTAAGAATGTGTAAATGCTGATTTTCTTTCTTGGATTTTTTTAAGAACACAGGCAAACAGTGCTTTCCTAGGGAAGTCTAATTATGTAAAGTGAAAATAAAAGGGAACATTGACTCTGCTTAGCTTACCATAAAAGTGACCATAAATCATGTATCTGATGTTTTGAAAAGCACACAGTATTTCAGCTCGCTCTGGTCATGTTACTGTGTAACAAGATTTAAAAATAAAATAAAATAAAAATCAAGGCAAACTAGAGGAAGTGCATTTTCACTGCAAGAAATACTCTACCTACTCCTCTGCTGCTTCTTCCTTGAATGAGCACGCATCAGATAACATCAATCAATGGTGAAAACCAAATTTTTAATTGTAGTACATGTATGATCAGGGTTTCCAACTTTTCAACTGGAGTGAGTTACATAACTACTATCAAAAATTATTAGCCATTAACAGCCAAGATTTGGGCTTCTCTGTGATTTCTCTCCAAGAATCACTTTGGGTCGCAACACTTAATGGAAATTAACTTGCCAACGTAACACACCGCACTCAAGAAATTACACTAATCATCTCTGGTAATCATGTGAAGAAGATCTCCCCTTTTCAATTCAGGGCACCAGACACACCACTGTTTTGGGATTTCGTTGGCTCAGACAGCATAATCCCCAAATTGATTGGACTCAGGGATGTGTGACATAGACTGGAGCGAGTGGTGTCATGAACATTGTTTGCGATCAGCAGGTTATAGCTTAGCCTCTTCAGATGTTGCAGAGTCAGCTGAGACACCTGACCTGTCAGCTGTTCCAACAGAATACCATGATCTTGCCCAAGTGTTTAGCAAAGACAGGGCTCGGTCACTTCCTCCACATCGTCTGTATGACTGCCGGATTGAATTCCTCCCTGGCGCCCCCTTGCCTACCAGTCGGCTGTACAGTATTTCTAAACCAGCGCGTGAGTCAATGGAGCGCTATATTACTGAATCTTTGGCTGCTGGGATAATCTGTCCATCCATGTCACCCCTCAGAGCGGGGTTCTTCTTTGTAGAAAAGAAGGACAAGACCTTCGCCCCTGTATAGACTTCTGTGGACTAAGCAAAATCACTGTCAAAAATAAATACCCACTTCCTCTCCTCGCCTCGGCCTTTGAACTACTTCAGGGGGCAACAACCTTCACTAAACGCGATCTCCGCAACGCTTACCACCTGGTTCGGATCCGCGAAGGAGACGAATTGAAAACTGCATTTAACACTCACCTGGGAGTGTTAAATGCACTGGGATTTGCTGGGTTGGCATTTGGTGATGCCATTTGGGCTCACAAATGCTCCCTCTGTTTTCCAAGCGATGGTGAATGATGTTTTACAAGATTTCATTAATCATTTGGCATTTGTGTATTTAGACGACATACTCATCTTCTCAAAGAACCAGGTTGAACATGTGAAGCAGGAGAGACTCGTGCTGCAGCGCCTGCTGGAGAACAGACTGTAAAAGGTGAGAAGTGTGCGTTCCACGTCCAGACGGTCTTTCTTGGGGTTCATTGTGGAGCAGGGGCAGTTGTGGGCTGACCCAGCACAGATTAAAGATGTGGTGGAGTGGCTCGAGCCCAAGACTCCAGGAAGCTTATTTGGAACTTCAGTAAAGCTGCTCTTTCCCTCAGTCAACTTACCTCCTCTAAACAGCGCTTCCTTTGGCCCTCCCAACTGCTTCAGAGAAAGCCCGGCTCCTCACTCAGCATGTGTTCCGGTTACATGGCATACTTCTGGAGATTGTTTCTGATCAGGGTCCCCAGTTCACCTCACAGGTGTGGAAGGAGTTTTGTTCTGAAATGGGGGCCCAATCCTGTCTATCTTCTGGTTTTCACCCTCAGATGAACGGGCAGACAGACAAGGGTAATCAGGAGACAGAGAAGGGTAATCAGGAGCTGGAGGCCATGTATGCTGCCCAAAATCATATGGCGGTGCTGCCTGCGGACGTGGCAGGCTACGAGGGTGGCCCTGATAAGAGCTGTTGAAAAGAACAAGAAGTTACCGGACCATTGCCGCACTCCCGTCCCGGCCTACCGCGTTGGACAAAAAGTTTGCTCTCCTCCAGGTACATTCTGTTACAAACTGAGTCTAAAAAGTTGGCCCTGTGCTTCATTGGGCCTTTTGCTATTCAGGCTGTACTCAATACTGTGACTGTCTGCTTGGCTGTCCCTCGCAACATGAGGGTTCACAGTACTTTCCATGTCTCCCAGGTGAAACTGGCCCGGACCAGCCCATTGTGCCTGCCTGCTGGGCCCCCACCACCTGCCCGGATTATCAAGCGTGTGCCGGCTTATAGCATAACACGGATTATGGACATGTAAAGGCCTCACTTGTAATTCATTTAGAAAGTAGATTGTGTTTTACTGTTATTACCTGCTATTTTATACATGTGTAAATGAAAAAAAAAAAATCCTACAAAGCTACAAGAAGTTAATAAACTCAGAACAGTTGGGCCCAACAGCAAACCAAAATTAGATCAGAAATCAAAATTGCAATCATTGGTAAATCTTATTAATATCTTCTTTAAAACACCTTCAGCAGCTTAAGGTTAATGGACAGGTGGACAACTTCATGGACAGATTTTCTATTACATGAGATAATAGCAGATCCTTGCTCAATCCCTGGTTGTTTGATGATCAGATCCCATGCCAGTGATTTAGTCACTGGTGCAACAAGTATAATGTTCCAAAGTAACGTTATTGGCAGAGATAGCATGGGTATTAACTCATTTAGTTCAGACAGTTAAAATATGATGAACGCTGTTTAACATTGCTGAGTACTCTGTGGAAAATAATGGGCTCTTGATTTCTGCAAAGTCAAAGAAATGTGACTTCTGACTGTTGCTGACTGTGCTGAATTCTTTGCAGTGTTTTCAATACAGACTGCTTTTCATGCTATAAATAGTTCCTTTAATACATGTGTGGCAGATATAGTCTACTGGCACTGGGCAAATACTACAAATAGACCGATCGTATTTAAGATCAACACAATACTTAATGTCAGTCATTTCATATGATATATTAGTCGATATGGTTTCTAATTTCTTTCAAAGTCAACTTCGACCTTTGGCGCTAACAATGAACTTCAAGGTCAAATGCGCAGCCAACCTAGGTACTTATGTGCCCCAAGGCCTATTATATTGTTGTGAAGTTTGTCGATGATCCATAAAAAATTGTGAGTAATATGGAATTTTTAGATTTTCACGTGTGGTGTGAATTTGAACATGACCTGATTTTATTAAATCAGCTTGAGCTATTATTGGTGTCTGAAATGAGTGTCTGAAAAGTTGAGACTGCTGACAGATAAACTTACACAATTACATACTTTTCTTTCTTCTTTTTTTTTCCACTTTCATTGTGTTTTATTCAAATCTTGTTATGTTTTGTGTGCTTTTGCAGCATTTTTCTATCATACTCAGCCTCTGGTCTGCATCTGTGTTTTCATTCCCTAAGTCTTGGAAGTGGACAGAAGAAGTTCTCTGCCCTTTAGGGTGGAGTTTGAAGCCTTTTCCACTCCCCAGTTGGATCAACTGCATATGTATGCGTGCGTGTGTTTATCAACTCATCACCGTAGTCAGTTGAAGTACAAAATAGACCAGCTCAGCCACTCAGACTTGCCGACTTATCAGCTTGCTCTGACCTCTTAGCTTATTTTGCGAGAATTCCCTTTGTAAACTAACATTTTTGTTCCTTGTTCCAGTGTGTACCTCTATCAGTTACAGGAGGGGCTCCAGCCTGATAAACCCACCTTCTTCCATTGAACACTGGTGATGTCTTACCATACCTGGTACCATCATCAGCCCCAAGTTGTTCTGTATGGGTTTAATAAAGAATGTGCATCTGAGTTTCACTCTCTTGCCTCCGGTTTGGCCAGTCATAACATTTTTCCATTTCAATTTTCAGCTGCTGAAGGAAGCCTGACACTAGTTGACAGAAGTTGAGGAAGGATTGCTATTCCGTTATGGTTTACACTGTTACAGAAGCAAGGAGAGATTGGGTTTCAGAACAGCCGCTGGAATAAAGACTTGCGTAGAGTATAGGACTGTATGGTAAATGCTCACTTACTCACTGGAATGGGGTTGTTTTGTGTTTAGAACTGTTATATTTCTGTGTACATTAATTTTTATTTAAAATGTTCCTTTTTTTGTGTGTGTGTGCTTTTTTAGAGAACTATTTAACCAGTTTTATTGCTTTTAGTCATGTAATCTTTTTATTCAGTGGTACTACAGTTGTATATTTGTTTGTTTTTTTTGTGGGGAAATTAAAATTAATTTTTAATAGTATTATTCTTGCTCACAATCACCGTTCTTTACACTGCTCTCTCCTGTACAACCAAATAGAAGTTAATAAATTAAAGAGCGTTTTTAGGCCCTTTAAATCTAGATCGCATTGTAGTTAACAGTAACTGGAATTCTGACACTTAGTTTGGCTTTGTCTTTACCACTTGGCCACAGGTACACAGATGAACAACGTGTTCTTGCTTGAAAATTAAGTCATTGCATTTTGTTAATCCTGGTGATTACTGCATGACTTTAGTGGAGAAAAACATTTTGGAGTAAAGAAAAATTTGAAATTCTGTTTATATACTTTAATCATTCCAGAACAAATAAGCAGTCTTGTTTTCCCATGGTACCTCCAGGATTTATAACCTTTTCACACCGAGATGGCACTGTAATGCCCCTGAGAGGACCCACTTATTCTGCAGCCTTTGCTTGTTCACACTGAACTGAGGAAAGCTGGTCTATAGTAGTGTTACACTGCATGCAAATGGCAAGTGTGAAACAAGGCCATTTAAAAATCCCTTTAGAGATTATGAAGAATGTTACTGCTTTGCTGATTGCAACACTGTGAGGTTGAAACTTTATATCCAGATTAATCAAAACATTTGAACAAAATTCAATAAAAAACCTTTTAGGATAACTTTTAATAGCACTTTAATCATGAAAAAATTGTAAAACACTTGAGCGTTGGAAACTGTCAGATGTGATAACATAAATAGATGTGTGACAGAATCAGGAGGGGTTGTGGGATTCTTCTTTAACAATTAAGAGCAGAAGCTTGATGAGGCTGAGTTTACACTTAAATAAAGAATCATGCATGTGCCATATCTCCTCTGAAAACAACATCTGCTTTTTCATCTGCTCAGTTTAATTGTTTTTTATAACTGATTTAAGTGCTGTTATTTACTTTAACTGGCAAGGTACTTTGAGCTTCAGACAGAAATAATTGTGTAGAAAATATTGCACTGACCAATAGACTGTTCCCATGCAGCAGAGAATAAAACTAGATGATAAGGTGAATCTTTTGCACACATACTGAATGAAGGTTCTCTTTAACTTGAATGCAAAATAGCTTGATTATCCTGATGAATTCACCTAAATGACCAAAGACAACTAACAACATAACTCTGAAAATAGTTTAGTTTTGCAGTTTTCAGAGCTGTCTGATTTCTAAGCAAACATTTCATGTTTGAAGTTTGTTTCAAGTTTTGCTCAATGCCTTTTTAAAAAAAATTTTTTTTACCAGTTTTCCTTCCATTAACAGAGATTTCTCAATTGCCTGTGGTCAAACTTTAAGTAGAATAGATTGACTTTGTTACAGAGCTCGACTGATCTTCATTTTGACAGCTCTTACAGCAGATATAGGTAACTGTGAAAAGATAACTACTGAGATTGAATGACTGTTCCACAAGGTACACTGCAATTTTAACAATCCTGCATGCTTTGTGCGTGCATCAAGTGGAAAAAGTTTGAAAATAACAATGCATATGACAAGAAAATTATTTTGTTTGTCACAGAGACATTATGCATAACACATGTTCTCTTGTGGTTGAAATATTAAGGACAAAGTGCTGTCTGATAACAAAACAGCATTGTTAAACACATTTTTGGTTTTGATCAACCACAATGTGCATTTGTTGGGTTTTTATAGCATCTATATTTTATGTCTAAGAAGAGACTAGTAGGAAAAATGTAAGACTTGTTCAGTCAGTTATGTGGACAACAATCACTAGGGATAGGAATTAATAAGAATTTACTTACTTAAGTTACTAAATTCCTTGTTTGTCTGCACAAACTTGGCCAAATAGAGATGATTATGATTTTGATAATCACCATTCCATCAATGACAGCATTAGACATTATCTGTCTGTGAATAGCATTAGCTAGTGGGTGCCATGTATTGCATTTCCTGTATCCAGGTATCCACCTCACCTAAACCACACAAAGTGGGTTATTTTCTGCTGCATGTTTCATATGACAAAAAAGAGATGACAGAAACATTCCAGCCTCATTCCCCCCAAATTGTATGAAGTACAGTATAGTCTTTCTTTTAAATCACTAATCTTTTTTTTTAAACTCATTTTTCTTTATTCATAGACATAGTGTAGAAGAGTATATACAACACACTCATTTGTACAAATGAGTCATGTAAATGGTGTGGCATCTATATAAAACTCTTCTAATGTAGATTGACATAGTGTATTAAACTGTAAATTGCATTCATGTGGTCTAGGTTGTTGCCATACCTGGGGTGTTTAGTCCGTTTATATCAAAGTCTGGTTCATTTTCCCCCATGGTGTGATTCATTTGTGTTGCTATGAACAAAGTAATTTGTTCATAGCCTGAACCAAAACAACCACACCGAGACCCTTTGTAAGAGGTAGTCTTGGTACAGTTCCAACTGAACTCCAGAGCAATTAGTTTAAGGTGTGAACGCAACCTTGATCTTCAACAACTACCAGGTGTGCAGCAGAAGTTTGAGCTAAAAATGCCTCGTAGTCACATATGCTTTCCATTCTCGATATGGGTAGGTACTGTAGTTGTGCAAAGGACTGTATGGACTTAGCAACTTTCTGTGTAATGAACATAAATTCTTCGTGTTCTCCAATAGTTCAGAACACACCAACTTCTTACTCTATTTAATTTTGTTGCTCCCACCCCAGGCACATATGCCCAGTGAGCAGACTGAACAGTGCCATGTGATTTGTAGTAATGAGTTTACTAACTCATTAACTGATTTGGGCCAGATTAAACAAACTATAGGTGTGAAAACACTGGGGATCAAACCAGGAGAAGAAAAATAAGTCCAACAGTGACATTTATTTGTTGTAAAAGTTTATCACAATCAGATTACTGAAAGAGGACCTATTAACAGTTAAAATTGACTTTTTCTCCAAAGCGCTTGCACATAGGGGGTCATGTGATTGTTGGGTTTACTTCTTGGGTCATTTTTGTATTATTATAGGACCTTTACCTTACAATATAAAGCACCTTGAGCTATCTGTTATTGTGATTTGATTGTCAAAATAAAACTGAACTGAATTGAATCCATTTGAGGTAACGTGATTTACTCAGGTTGTAGAAAAGACAAAAAGGTTAAAATTGTGTTAAGGAATCTACAGGACTTACGAACACACAGTTCTCCACTTTCATAGAAGCCTGGGCAACATTGAGAGCGTCGTCTGTACATGGTCCTCACACCTCTCCTATAGGCTGTCTTGTAGCTGATCCTGTGTAAGTGACAAAAACACAATAAATGTATTAATGTTAAAAGATGTGTGATGCTGACCACACTGACGTATAAAGCAGTTTGAGTACTAAAGTAGAGTACAGAAGTACTATTTAAAAATCAATCCATTTACTCAGGAAAATGTAAGCTTGCAAGTAATTATTTTCACAACAACATAAAAAGATTGTGTGTCCATCCCAAAACAAGGCTTTCAATGAACATGTCACTGAGAATTGTCACTCAATACCAGGTCTCTAAAGAACACGGTAGTCACTGTGCTTATAAAGGATGAGCAGCACTTCAATGTTTAGGGTAGTTTCTCCACTCATTCAAGGACAAGGATGTTCTCTAATGTTTCAGTTTAAGATAAATGACTCAGCTCTTCGATAAACTAAACTACTGGCTACAAAGCTTAATGTGGTCATCAAAGCTGATATGCCAACGGTTGCTCATCAAAACAGCTCAGGCTTTGTGCCACTCCTTGTGTTACATATAAACACTTTTGCATACTTTTTCTGAGGAACAGAAAAAGGAACTCAGAAGATGTGATCACAAGAGCTGTGTTAAAAACAAATATCTTGCTTTGAAAGTGTATTTTATAGGAAGACTCATTGAGATCAAGATGAATTAAAAGAGTCCTGAAAGCAAAAATATGTCAGTACTTCAGTGATGGCCTTGCATTTAGCAATAATTAGTATTTCAGTAGCTTATTATAGACTATTATATAGCAGACATAGGGTTCAAGGTGAAGTTCAAATTTTATTCGTCACATACACAGTCATACAAGTACAACATGCAGTTAAATGCTTGTGTCCGGCGGGGGGGGCCTGAAGACATGGCCATGCCAAAAAGAAAACAGTGAAAGTACACAATCAGGGACAAGAGGAGAAAATAAGGAACTCCACTCGAACTTGCGAATATTCACATCTTACACCATGTAAAAGGACGTGACATGCCCCGGGGGACGGACATGGGAAAAAATCCTTTCACCCAGTAAAACAAAGGTCAACAGTCCTCCAGCCAGCACAGGTGTCCTGGAAGGAATGAGCAGAGAGACTAAACACCTGTTATCAGGGAAGAATTCGTTGTTCCGAAGCTGCATGAGTGGGGCAGATGGTTGTTTGGGTTAATGCAGACAACTGCATCCAATTTTGTAGGTCTAATGTCCACAACTGGTCACCAGGTCAATCAATTTCCCGTTGCAGAGCTTCTCCAAGATCTTATCCATATTGCGTTCAATAAACACAGTCTGAGTATTCACCATCATCAGTTATGTTGTCCAGCCTTGTGGGATTTTGAACAGCTTTATTTTTTTTTCGATAAGCCAGGTCCGAGCCAGCTACGATCAGCCAGAACTCTGTTATCATGGTTCCGAAAGTAGATGTTGTTCAATGTCCTCCATTGAGAGTGTCACCAGGCACACAACGCAACTGACCATCGAGTATCCGGCAGCAAACGTCTCTGCTGGACAATCGGGGTCCCCCGAGACCGAGAGACTGAGAGACTCTCTGAGGGTTAGAGTTAGACAAGACTAGACAAGGACATAGAAGCCAAGCCAAGGTCATATGATTATTGGATTTTTCTCTGTATGTATTATTGTAGGGTCTGCCTAACAAAATAAAGCACCTTGAGTCAACTGTTGTAGTAATGTAGTGCTGTATAAATAAATAAATAAATAAATAAATAAATAAATAAAATTAGACTATTAGATATAAGTAGATATCGCCATATGATATCTATTTATATCTAAAATATGTGTTTTATATAGAAAGCCATAAAGTAATGAGGTACTGGCAAATGGCTTAAAATGTGATGCTGTTAGAAATTTACATCTGAAGTTTAAGCAAGTAAGTAAGTAAGTAAGTTATTTCCAGCTGTAGTGGTTGTTGAATATACTTAAAGCAAACGAGGAGTGTAATTTTAAAGGGTTGATCAATATGAGCCAAACAATGGTCACTTTATTTTTAGTTCACAGTTTCTCAAAAGTAGTTTATGGTGACCACACTTAAACCAGGTAAGAAATATAAAGAGCAAGCTGACATTCATGCATGTGAGACTTAGACACACTCAGTCATTGATCAGGATTCTGACATACACGCAGAAAGAAATTGTTGCGTATCATACCAAGCAAAGACTTTGCATATAATTTGTTTTAATTAAGGTGTAACAATGGTATCAAGTCACAATCACATTTAATTGTTACTTTCATAAACTGGTTTGCCTAAAACAAAAGCATAAAGATGGTGTGTTAGTTCTGTTACAGCAGTCCTCCAGCCTGGAACCACGTAACAGTTAGGTATGTGCCTGTAGTGTAATGATAGCACCCAGTAAGTATCACACCATCAGTTAGAAAAACATAAGTATAAAGACCTTCTTTGATTCTTACTATGCTGCCGTGTTGCTACAGGAAAGATAACTGTCACATCTAAGGTGTGTAGCATAGCAATAATCCTGTTGAATGTAAATAAAACAGTTAAATGTGTTAGAATTATTACCTACCAGTATGGTAGCAATTGGTAGGCAATTACCACCCAAGCCATGAATTACTGGCTCTGTGACCTTAGCTCTTTGCTGCTGCTTGTAATGGTCATTCATCTTCTGATATGTTTCAAACCCAGAAGCAACATCTGTCTCCATATATTCCATGCATACAACTCAGACTTGCATGAACAATGGTTCCATAATGCAATTTGTCAATCGTGAGCTTTGAGTTATGTAGTTAACTTCAGCTACACAGCTAATACTATGTTGTGTATTTAGTTTAGTTTAACCCAGCATTGTTATTTATGATCCAAAGAATCTAATTGTTAAACATTGCTATAGCATTATACTCTAAATGTCACGGCAACAAACTGAAACAAACAGCTACACTGAATGAAACATTTGCAATAATTTACACATTAGCAAAATATGTTCACTTAGTCTCCTGGATACATATTTTAAAGTGAAAAAAATACATATTATACCTTTATATACCTTTATACCATCGATCATATTTATTTATCAATATCTGAAGATAATTTAATTGTAGCTTTCATTTGTAGTATTTTTACTTTCACAATTGTAGTCTTACAGTGAAATTATTCTCTGTATTTAAGCTTTCTGGCAGAACAAAATTAGCAGATTAAAAAGCTTCTGATATTTTAGGGGGAATTTATTTAAGTTTTAAAATCCCTAAAATATTAAATGTTAAAGGAATTAAAACAGTAATATACTGCAACTACATTGCAGCTTTAAACAAAAATAGAGAGTTGCTTTGTGCATACCTGTGTCTTGTGCATTTGAACCAGTTGAGGATGTCGGTGCATCGCGTGTAGTAAACCTGGTCAAATGGATGGGCATAAGATTCCTGCACAGTCACTGCATAACTACAGGAACAGGGAAAAAAAAACACAGCTTGACAGGATGCATTTCTAATTCTGGATAAACATTTGTCATTATCCAATAAAACAATACTAAATATAATATTAATATTAAAATCCAAAAGCAGGTTAGGATGTCAAGCACTGATCTCATTAGATATATAGTAGTTAGAATAAATATAATTTTTAAATATGAGCAATGTTTAATAGCCATTGAGTCATCTGGGAAAAATGTACTTTCTTTAAAATTCACAACCATTGAGGTTGTTTTTAAGAATCTCACCATTTTTTCTCTTTTTTGCACTACATACACTCCGGAGCTGGCAGTGAGGTTGCTCTGTGTTTTCATTGTGTTGAACAAAGGTTACTGAACTGAGTCTAACCTTTAGCAAGAAGTCAAAACTGTAATAATCATCAGCGGTAATATCCATTTGCACAATTCCTACTGATTACACAGAGATATTATCGATCACAGCACCTGCACTTTCTGTAGCACTCATCAGAAATGGCATTGTGCTTTTACCCAACATACTGCTGAGTGGTGAGACCACTCAAGCAGTCATATTACCATCTCTTTGAATTTACAGCCTCGATATGTCCCCAGGAGTAAACCTTTTCCCTTTTGCATTTGATTATTGGCAAACCCTCAGCTTTGATTTGTAGCCGGCAGTCCATTAGTTCACTGCAGTATTTCTTTTGTTAAATATCATTCTGAATATTGGAGAGACTGAATTGGGGAAACGTACCTCTCCCAGTGGCTGCACACATTGGGATCATCGGGGTTAAGGGGTGACACTAGGGAGCTCAAACCGCTCAGACTGAGCCACAGGAGAGCTTGGGGAAAAACTCCATCGGTACCCATCATCCTCCTCCCTTGGTTCCTCCCTCTGTGCTGTACGAAAATGAAAACAGTGAGGAACAGGACTTCACCATTTCACTTTTGTTTTGATAACTTTTAACACGTCTATGCTGCTTTTTATCTCTTCTGCACTACATTTTAAAAGGATATTTTCACAGCAGTAGTTACAGAACACTACCAAGATTTTAAAAAATTAAATACATAACTGACAAGTGTATATAATTCAAGCAGACATTTAAACCCAAAATTTCAAATGGTTTAATTCATTTAACTGAGGCCCAAATACATGGTGGTCTCAACAACTCATTGCTGTGTAACTTACAAAACACATGCAAATAGCAGTAGCTTGTGAATTAATAGGAGAGGTTGAGTTCTGTGATTTCCAGTCCACCATGTAAAGAGGTACACAAAACCATCATCATAATGATTTTTCCTGTGCTTGTTCTGAATCTTTGGAGATAGAATTTGGGATAAAATAGGCTCCTCTTAGCTGGGCTGGCTTGTTATAGCAATAGCAGAGAAACTTGTTCAAATGAAAGGTAAGTAGCTTATTGAACAGAATAAGAACAGGTTTTCTGAGGTATAGGAGTGCTAATCCTCCTATTCAAAGTGCAGTGGGGATTCTTCAGTATTATATATAAATCATAATCAAAAAGAGTTTATAAAAACAGAAAAAATGGAGTAAGATAGGTAAGATATACTGGAAAAAAGGTGTCTTTTGAGTGTTTGACTTTCACTTTAAGCATGAGAAGGAGAAGACAGACACTTAAAGAAAAGTTAAAATCATAAAAGAATAGATGAACATTGTTACTGTGTGCTCAGCATTTTCACGCATGATTACATAAACAGTCTAAATAAGGTTGCAGATCAACCCCTTAAGTGACATGACATGCGTCATAAAGCAGCCATTCTCTTGACACCGTTTTGAAAAACCATCGGATTTGTATCATTCAACTGAACTTTAATATAGAAATTTACGAAATACTCCAAAGACACTCCAGTGACTGATTTTGCATGAGTAACCATGCTTTGTATTTGCTCTAAAAACACCACAACTTCTTGTCTTTATGTATTTATGTATGAAAGTGAACATCTACCATACATTTTGCATATTCCTTCTAAACAAAAATGCTCAGTATTAATAAAGATTTTGCAACTATTCAACATATGATTATTCAAGAAGTGTGTTCAAACTAGTATAAACTGTAATTTGCAAAAGTGCTTCAGAGCACTGATAAAAAATTTGTGACGCGTGCTGTAAAATTAACACATGCCTGAACAACAACTCGATGTCAGATTCAGTGGGAAAAGTCACAGAACAAAAAGAAACAAGAAGAGCACAACTGGGGAGTAAATACTGACATTTCTTAAGATGAGAATGATATAACAACCAATTCACAAGGTAGTGAAAGTTGTGTTTGGGGTGATCCACTATAATTTTCTGTATAGCACAGGACAGACAGCTGAATACATATCAAAAGAAAAGAGTGTAGAACTGCTGAAATCTCCTGTACTATGCAAAATAAAATAGAAAAGCACACTTGCAATGCCAAGAATGCCATTGAGGAAATGCAGCTTGGCGGAGCAACAACTCATTGTAGGGCGTGTGTCTGTCGCTACAACCATAAAGGAAACTGTAATTTATTCCCTAAAAATGCAAAAATTGCAGAATTTCAGTTACACTAACATTAATTTAGTGCAATTTCTCACCGCTAGATGTATCTATGGCCTTTGTTATGCAATGGTATAATTCAATGCAAAAAGGAATATCCAGCGCAATGATTACCACAAGTTTTTCCTGTCAGTCTAAATTTTCAACAGCCTGAGAGGATGAATGTCTCCACTGAGGAGCCTACATCCTCTGAGTGTTTGCACAATTAATGTTTTCTGGGAGCATTGTTGATGGCAGCTGTGGGATGACAGTGACATAAAATTCAACAGCAGACCCTTTCCTCATGACATCAGGCCTTTTCAGAGGTGCACACACTGACAGCCCAGGAAAATCATGGTGATGATGAATGGATAAATGAGTGACAGAGGTGTTGCAAACCAATTTCTCCCAGCCACCCTGTCATGTAAA
This sequence comes from Pelvicachromis taeniatus, assembly GCA_015108175.1. NCBI lineage: Eukaryota > Metazoa > Chordata > Actinopteri > Cichliformes > Cichlidae > Pelvicachromis > Pelvicachromis taeniatus. The sequence goes on from VURO01020765.1 coordinate 14,282, forward strand.
AGAATGACAATTGAATGTTCATTTGTGGACAACTGGTGGAGCGTTCCCATTAGTGATACGAGCTCTGCCATAAGAAGATGCTGAGAAGTCAGACAAGCAAGTTTTTGTTTTTCACAGGTGTCTGCTATGTGGACATTGTTGCAGACAGCTGTGACTATACTGAAACAGTGAATAATGAATGGATAGTGTTGACATCAGTTTAATGTCAACATTAGTTTAATTAGTTTAATGTCAACAGCTACATCACTCACATCCCAGATGGGACAAATTGGTCAAGTGTAATAACAAGAAAAACATATAAACTTAAAAACTAATTTCAAAAATGGATGAAACAACAAAGCTATCAGTGATTAAAAGAGAAGATGACTAGGTTTTCTTCCCCAGTGCTGATTTATTGATGGGATTTTATAACATGGATAACTCAGACACCTGTTCATAATACATTTTCAGTAAAAGTCACAATTACTTCCATGCTACATGGATTTGTCACCCAGTTTATTCCCTTTAGAAAGCAGTGACTGAGTGACTATTCACAATTCTGTGATATATAATCCCTTCATTATTCTCCTGGTAACATTACAGAAGTTGAAAACCTAGAAAAACACATAAACCCACTAATTACATGTCATGTTACTCCTCATTCTAAAATGGGTTAAATTCATTTCTCACCTGTGAATTCTACACACAACACTCGATAATTACAATTTCTTTTTAAATTGCTTGAGATTATTGCAAATGTATGAAAAGCAACAATATAACATGTACATAAGTATTTACAGCCTTTGCCATGACATTCAAAATTGAGCTCAGTTCCATCCTGTCTCCACTGATCATTTGTCAGATGTTTCTACAACTTGATGAAAGTGTGACAAATTCAATTGGTTGGACATGACTTGGAAAGGCATCTTTCTATATAAGGTCCCACAGCTGACAATGGAGGACGGCTCTGTCAACATACAGGACTATGTGGAGTATGTGACAGGGTAAATCAGCACCTGTGTGGACAATATTGTGCCCACCACGCAAATCAGAAAGTTCCCCAACCAGAAGCCCTGGATCAACAGTCAGGTATGACACATGCTGCATAGTCACTCTCTTGCATTCAGATCAGGCAATGAGACGGCATACAAAGCTGAGGACAGCCATTACAGCAGCTAAGAGGCTGTACAGAGAGATGGCTTCTATTCTTCTGTATAGGGTATAGGGCCACCACCTGCACCATCAGCTCTGCAGACAGTCTGCTGGATGATCTCAATATGTTTTACACCCGCTTTGAGAACCCCCAGACCTTCCAGACCTCCCAGACCCTCCAGACCTCCCAGATCTCCCAGACCCTCCAGACCTTCCAGAACCCCCAGATCACTTGACCTTCCCCCCACCAGCGGTCTCAATAGACGAAGTACACAAAGTCCTGAGGAAACTCGACCCACACAAGGCAGCAGTACCAGACAACATCCCAGGGCGGGCCCTTAAAGCGTGTGCTAACGAGCTGGCTGATGTTCTCACCTCCATCTTCAAACTTTCCCTCAGCCTCAGCATTATTCCCATATGCTTCAAGACCACAACCGTCATCCCTCTCCCTAAGAAAAACCCAGCCACCTGCCTAAACGACTACAGACCAGTTGCAGTCACTCCAATCATTGCAAAGTGCTATGAGAGAGTGGTGCTGGCTTACATTTAGAGCAACATTCCAGACACTCTGAACCCCCTGCAGTACACCTACCGGCCCAACAGGTCCACGTCAGACCCCATCGCTGCTGCCCTCCACTACTCCCTCTCCCACCTGGAAAACAATGACTCATACATCAGGGTGCTGCTTTTTGCTGATTACAGTTCTACCTTCAACACAGTCATTCCTCACAAACTCATTCACAAACTGTCTACACTCGGACTGCACCCCACCATCTGTGATTGGTTACAAGACTTTTTGACTGGCAGGCCCCAGTCCATCAGGATCAGCAACAGGACCTCAGCCAGCATCACAAACACTGGTGTTCCACAGGGCTGCGTCCTAAGCCCCATCCTGAACACCGGCCCTCGAGGTCTGGAGTTGCTCACCCCTACTCTACACCCTGTTCACCCATGACGGTGTCACCTTCAACAAGGTGATATTCATATTGAAGTTTGTGGATGACACTGCAGTGATTGGTCGCATCACTGAAGGGGACAAAGCAGCTTATAGGAGAGAGGTGGCCGGTCTGGTGACATAGTGTGAGGACAACAACCTGACCCTCAACACTGATAAGACAAAGAAAAAGATAGTGGACACGGGGAAGGAGAGGAGGCCTCACTAGCCACTGTTTATCCAGGAGCTTGAAGTGGTGAGGGTGAGTAGCTTTAGGTACCTGGGCCTCCACACCAGTGAGGACTTCACCTGAACACTGAACACCACGCAGCTGCTCAAGAAGGCTCAGCAGCGGCTGTACTTCCTGAGGAGGTTGAGGAAATTTGGCATGTCAACCACAACCTCAGCAGCTTCTACAACTGCACTGTGGAGAGCACAGCTGCATCACTGCATGGTACGGCAACAGTATTGCTATGGACCACAAAGGCCTGCAGAGCGTGAAAACAACTGCGGAGAAGATCATCAGGACTCTGCTGCCCTCTGCCATCGCAGAGTCCAAAGGAGAGCTGCCTCCATCTTCAAAGACTCCACACACCCCAACATAGACTGTTCACTCTTCTGCCCTTGGGACGAAGATTCAGAAGTGTGAAATCTAAAACATCCCGACTCAACAACTCCTCCTTCCCCACCGCTATCAGACTCCTGAACAGTTGACCTACCATCCATCCATCCATCCATTCGCAGCCGCTTATCCTTTTCAGAGAGGCGGGGTACACCCTGGACAGGTCGCCAGTCTGTCGCAGGGCTAACACACATAGACAGACAACCATTCACACTCACAGTCACTTCCGCATTCACACCTATGGGCAATTTAGATTTTCCAATTAACCTATCCCCACAAACTGCATGTTTTTGGTCTGTGGGAGGAACCTCAACTGCAATTTTGCGCATCAGGTCACTTTGCACACTAAGTTCACTTTGCACATTAAGCTCCTTGTACATCCATCAACATTGACATCTATGGTATGCAGATGTTGATGTCTTTCCTTACTTATTTGTACTTATTTATTTATCTTTCATTATTTATCTCCTTATGTATCTTTTATTTTATCTTGTTCTTGTGGCATTTATGTATGGACAGCAAAGGAAGAATTTCATTGCACAGAGAAATGTACATATGACAATAAACGCTTTGAATCTTTGAATCTTGATTTACTGCTTACCTTGAACAAGGTTGGGTGTGATGGATGGTAAAATGTTGTCAAACAGATTTCTATTACAGGAAAAAATTACCCACTATTGGAGGATGGTGGAAATGGACCTCAGAATGTCCGTTTGAAGACAAAGAGACAAAAAACAAATATTTATTACATAACTGGCCATGAACAGTGAGAAGAAGATTTCAGTAATTTCCTGCTGCAAAACAAGAATTGAACATGTATGTTCTTGTATGCTTTCATTGGATATTTCATCTTTCATACTTTAGTTTTATCCAAGTGCTCCACCACAACAACATCTTAATCATCACCTGGTAGTCAAATGAACCTAAGGACACCAAAACTGCAGAGAACTCACTTCCTCTAATTAATTCAATTTCAGCACATACATTTAAGCTTCCATCTGATAGTCCTTAGGATTAAGCCGTAAGATAACTCAAAACCATCCAACATTCAGTCAGCAATAGTTTTACCTGAGGTCTGTCATATTTTATCAGTTTTATGAACATTAAAAAACATCAGAACCGAAGAACTACAGTAGTGTGAATTATAATGTGTGTCTGCAGTAAGGGGATGTGTGGATATACAGAGCCATGGGATAGTTTGACACACTTTCAGTAGATTCTTATCCCTCGTAAAGCACCATTATGTAGGTGTCTGATCAGCCCTGAATTAATTCTGCAAACATCCAGCAAGATTTATACAGATTTGTCTTCAGCCAAATGTACAGCAAGGAGCCTTAAAACAAAATGATTCGGTGGGTGCAGAACATGATTGACTCTATGCCATGAATAAGATAGCAGTTAGTGGCAATGGCTAATAACAAAACAATAATGTCAATGCTAGAGGTAGACAGAAAACATTATCAGTCCTGTCCTGCCTATAGTGTTAATTTAATAGAATAACACAGTAGTGTCTAATTATTTCTGTTTCTCTTAAAGTACTGCATTGAAACTGTGAAACAGTCTACCAGCAACTAGACAGAAACCATCTACCTTACAAACTGAATTTGATGAGCAATAAATATACAACCTTTTGGGGCTTTTTGAACTACCTAATATATATGTAAAACTAGGAATCGACTGAAATATCAGAAAGCTGAGATTAGGCAGGGCATCATTGCTTGTTCCTATGTAACAACATTGTAATAACCATTAATCTGGAAGATTTTTGTTACTTTAATATGATATACACACACACCCACATCATGATACTGGCACTCAAAGTGGGTCAGAAAAAAAGTAATCATTCCAGTAAGTCATTCGAGACAATGACTTTGTCAAGTCTATGAGGGGTTGCCAAGAGAAAAACTGTGGTACTACATGAGGAAGTCAGGAATGGCAGAAGTATGTGAGGCATGTGCACGACATGTATAAGGGCAAACAGTGGTGGAGTGTGGGGTAGGAGTGACACATGGGTTTAAGGTGGGAGTGGCTCTGAGCCCCTTGTTGTTTGCAGTGGTGGTGGACAGGTTCACATATGAGGTCAAACAGAAGTCTAATAATTATGTTTTTGCCTCTTTCATCGTTTTGTACGTGATAAGCCTTGGTGATGGAAACCCAGTAGGATTGTCTTTTATGCATGTTCCCTCCATTTCGACTGAAATTGATTTGATGTTTAAAGGCACACAATGATGAAAAAAACAACAACAAAAGGAACAAGCCTGTTTTGAAAATGTGAGGAGTAGAAATTACTGATATTTGTGTAAAAAAGTATGGAATAAAACTAAAAAGTTGTTAAAGAAATAGTCAAGTAAAATATCTGAAAATTCAACAGTAACTAAGTATTTGTACGTTCGTTACTTCCTATCTCTGGAAGCAAGACATAATACATGAGAGAATAAGAGGAAGGTAGATGAAAAGGGGGTGAAGGTAAGGTAGATGAGTTCAAATACCTAGGCTGAACCATCCAAAACACAGGACTGTGCATAAGAGAGGTAAAGAGTGCAGGCAGGGTGGAGGGACTGGAGGCAAGTATTATTATGTGAAAGGAAAGGTTTACAATGATGAACAAATGATCTGATGCCCCCTGGTACCCCAATTCAAAAATCACAGAGTCTAAGGGAGAGTATATTTCTCCCACCTTGGTTTATCTTCATTGGCTCACTGTTAAATTCAATTAAATTTAAAATCCCTCATCTCACATACAAGGTCTTAATAATCAGGCCCCATCTTATTTTAAAGTTCTCATAGTACCATATCACCCCGATACCACAATTCACTCAGAAGCTGCTGGTTTACTTGTGGTTCCTCTGGTATTTCAAAGTAGAATGGGAGGCAGAGCCTTCAGCCTCCAGACCCCTCTTCTGTGGAACCGGCTCCCAGTTAGGATTTGGGATTTTATCTTTTAAGATTAGGCTTAAAACTTTCCTTTCCGATAAAGCTCATAATTAGGGGTTGATCAGGTGATCCTTCACCCTCCCTTAGTTACAAATCTTAAGCTTAGGCTGCTGGGGGTGTCCCATGATGGTTTGAATGAATATATTTTTTTACTTTTCACTTTTTGTGTTTATATAATATTTAATCATTACTCATTTATTTCTGGCTGTGTCTTCTATCTTGTGTTCCTTGTCACATCCCTTCCTTCACACGTTCGACTGTTGAAGTTTTCTGTCTATGACTGTAGGGTTTCTCCCTTACAATATAAACCCTCTTTATATATAAATACAGTGGAATTGAACTGAAAATACAATTAAATGCACCGAACTGTGGCGAGAGTCTCCATGATACTATAAACCTTCATATTGAGTACTGTAGCTTTAAAAGCTGACATGAGAACTAGTTTAACTATAGCAAACTGAAGTAACTTTTTTCTAATTATTACACTTTAAAATTAACTGAAAAATGAAACTGCTCAATATATTGGTTCTGAAAGCATCTGCACTTTAGTTCTTAAATCTTCTGCACAATACATTACTGCCTTTTTTCTGTCAGTGGCATGTGTTGGCTTTGTGTTCAGTGACTACTGTTTCTCATAACAACGAATTCAGAGTGACAGAAAAATCAATAAAAACACTGTTTTTGTTAGTAACAATATTTCCTCAGTCTTGATGAATGTCTCATGAGCGTTTTAAAGTGCAGTACTGTCAGAGAGTTAGGATACACAGAGTTGCAGAGAAGAGGTACAGACACTAGTATTATGAGTTTATAGAAGAAGTGGATCTGATTTAGTATGCAGCTATATTTAGAGGTTTCCTAAGGATTACACTGATAGAAACATGGCAGAAACACCAATGTGTCATACATCTTTGTTCTATTGTCATCAGATTGTTTAACTATCTTTGAAACACCAAATTTTAAAGATCCTTTTCTCTAAGTTTTTTGTCTGTACCTGAACCATTTAGCAGCCATCCAGAGGACAACATTTGCATTTATGATTTGTTTAAAAATGACACAATTTTTAAAAATGAAGACCCACTGGAGGCCATACAGGAATCCAAATAATCCAAAAACACAAACTGCAATTTCTGCCTGAATCACATCCATATAACTCCAATACCTTTTGGTACAGGCAGCACAGTGGTATGGTGGTTAGCACTGTTGCCTCACAACAAGAAGGTCCTGAGTTCAATTCCACCATCTTTCTGTGTGGAGTTTGTATGTTCTCCTTGTGTTTGTGTGGAGAACATGCCTCTCCCTGGGTACTCCAGCTTCCTCCTACAGTCCAAAGACATGTAGTTTGTTGGGATAATTGGCAAGACAAAATTGCCCGTGAGTGCGAATTGTTGTCTGGCAACCTGTCCAGGGTGTACCCCACCTCTCGCTGGAGCCTAGGGTGTACCCCTCTAGGGTACTTTTGCTCGTTTCTTTTGTTTTGTTCTTTGTTTCTTTTTTGTCTCAACAGCTGATCCAGAGGATTTTTTTCTTTCTCTTATACGTCCTCTCTCACTATCCCTCGTCCCCTATGTTTTTTTCTCCCTACCCAGCACCCTCTCTCCCTTTCTTTCTCTCTCTCTCTCCTTTTTCTTTCCCATAATCATGTCTGTCCCATGTACAATAACTGAAAATAACATAAATAAATAATAATAAAGACCAATCAAATGGATCAATACGGCAAGCCATGATGGTCCATTTGGTAAAATAAATCTGTTGAGCATCTGTTTTGGCTTTCAGATAATAATTCTGATTGCTAATTATCCAAAACTGGACAGGCAAAAAAAAAAAAACAAA
>VURO01020766.1:0-31252 GCA_015108175.1 Pelvicachromis taeniatus
CACACACACACACACACACACACACACACACACACACACACACACACACACACACACACACACACACACACACACACACACACACACACACACACACACACACACACACACCAATGTACCCAGCACCCATGAACTAGGGCTGGGACAACGCGTCGACGTAATCGATTACGTTGACGCGTAAAATACGTCGACGTAAAAAATTTGCGTCGATGCATCGTCACTTTCAAAAAAACACATGGCGGCAGCGAGTAGCGGTAACATGTCGTCTTAAACCACGCCCCTGAACAAGCAGTTCTACAGTATGGGGATATTTTAACCGAAAAGGAAGTGATTCAGTCATTTGCCGGCTTTGTAAGGTGGAAATGGCCGATCATAAAACGACCGTAAGTTTTCAACTTTTTTACTAACGCTGGTTTTTACCCTTTAATTCATCCAGACACCCCCCACGTAGACACACACTCAGAGATAAACACCCAACCTCCGTAAATGCAAAACTAATTTAAGCTGCTTAGCAGTAACATATATCATTAGATTAATCGATGCATCGAAAAATTAATCACTAGATTCATCGATTAGGAAAATAATCGTTTTGCCCAGCCCTACAAAACGATTTAGTAGCTTGTATGACACAAGCTACTAGATCAGGTGTCACACACACTGCAGCTCTATGTAACACACAAGTGGAAACACATTCAGCCTATTCAGAGAGTATATTTGATCCCTTTTTATATTTGACATTTTATATTTGGCTGACTTCCCACCTTCATCTGACCTACCTGATAACCCCAAAATGGCATCAACTGGCTCTAGGAACACTTTCTGACATTACTACAGCACGTTTGTTTTTCCAGTAGAGTGCCACTTCAGTTTAGCACTTGACAAATGGTTCCCTGGTACCAAGGCTAGAAGCTTCAGATAAACTATTCAATATTTCTAAAGCAAATGAGTTTAAATTGTCACACATTTAGTAGGTGTCAAAAAGGATTTGAAAATTACATCAGTTATATTTACATTAATATATAAGAACATTCACAAGTGTCTCTGTACAGGTTACCACTCTTTGTGGCTATTAGTTTTTGTCAGATGTAGCCTGCAATTCACAAATACAAGCTAAGACCTCATATTTTGGACAAATACTCAGGGGACAAATCCAGGGAATCATTGGTGATCCTTTGCCTCCGCCACAATGTTAACATTTTTGTGACATGTTTGTACAATTACTAAATGGACTGTCACAGATTCTTTGCAAAAGTATTGTGGTTAGAATACTAGAGATGTTAATGAAACCTTTCATTTTTCCCAGAATAAACTACGAGGTTGTTTTTTGTGGCTCAACACAAAATGCTTGGCAACTCTTAATAATCATTATTCACATTGGGTGAAGACTTTCATCAGCTACTTAATTCAAGTAAACCAAAAGGTTCCAGAAGGACATTCACACAGGAAGTGACATGCAATGCGACAATCAGAGACCACAGAAAATCAATGACGTCCAGTGACTTCAAGGAGTGATGAGCAAAACCTTTCTGAACTTTGAGGGAATCGATAGAAGTGACTACCAATGGCAGCACAGGCTACCACTGATGGATATTTGATTTGTTAGCAGACATATTAGAGGGTTACCTAGGCAACCGGTGCCTAGAATATCAACTGGTGACCAAGCAACAAAGCGATGTCGAACGAGCTTAAGAAACAAACATGCCCTGCGCTTTAATATTGTTACTTGACTAATTTATTGCTCCTTCCTTCTGTCTGAATCGCCCCTTGAAGAATCCTGGTGATGACATACGACATGCATGCAACTGTTCGACACTAGAACTTTAGGCATCAAAACGACTTGATTAGCATTAGAAAAAGATCACGATTTGGATCAAATACAACTTTCTACAAGGTTATCCATTTCATACATTTTTGAAAGAGTCCTGTTCATGATGGGTTGTATTAACAGCTTGCAAATGGTGCAATGAGGACGGTCCCAAACCCGACCGATCAAAATACATCAGAGTGTACACAATAAAAGCATCGGAATACAAAGTTCACAGTAACTGAACTTTAATGTTTCGTGTTTTTACAGGTGACCTTTATCATACCATCACATCATTCTGAAGACTTCCGAGTTCTTTGCCAAATACTTTGTTTGCAGGAAGTACAGCAACATTTCAAAATTAATGATTTGTTGGTGTTTAATTCTTGCATTTTTAAATGAGGTTTATACACGACATTTTCTGTCTCAGTAGCTGCCATTTTTATCCTGAGTTAACACTGCATACCCACAATACACCTGAGAAAGTGCTCTTCTCAAAACAAGCCCACATGGAGATGAGGGCAAACAAGGAGAAGACACACTATCTCTATCTCAGCATTTCCTTTGATGCAAAACAGGAAGAGGCTTTTGTGATTTAGGTGCTAAGCTTTAGTTAATGTCTGGGCTTGAAATTTCCTTGTGCTGTTGCCAAAGGTAAAACGGAAATTCAGTATTGGCATGAAAACTAGGCCACTGATCCTTTTTTTTTCTATTCTCCCCCCCCCAAAAAAAATATCACCTTCTCCTGCACTTATGAGAGGGTGTCAGAAATGTACAAGACAACTTTGGGAAAATATGATTAGAGATTCTTAGATAAGAAAGAAGGTCTGTGAGCACAGTGGGAAGAGTTGGGAATAAAACCTATAGTTCCTTATGTAACCTGTCTGCAGAGAAGAAGGGGGAAATATAAAGAGTGCGCATGAGAGCGAGAAAATTGTAAAGTATGCAGGCTGAAGATGACAAGATATAACTCATCTGTGGATAGACTCCTTTTTTTTCTCCCTTTCCACAAGTGCATATATGAGCCTGAAATGTTTCATTTCTAAAGCTTTTGATGAAGTCCCACCAGAAACTGCCAAGAAAACACTACAAAGACTCCATGATGAGTTTTGTTGAGACACAGAAAAAGTGTGTAGATGACACTAGAAGATAAAAATGGCAAAAAAAAAACAAAAAACTGTGTAGCAAAATGTTTTAAAGATCCCTCAATAAATTGCCTCCAATTTAGTTGGATTTTAACATCACATTTATATAAATCTGACTTTACTTTATTACTGTATTCTTTTATTTTCCTCAGTAGAACACTGACACTGAGAAGTGTTCAAGTCATGCACAACATTCAAACTTAGATATATAAAATAAATAACAAAGAAATGATGGAATAATGGAAAGGAACAATAACGCAAAGGAATAATATAAAAGTGGCCGCTAATATCTATAGAAATAATATATATAATATTTTTTATATTCCCTTTTCTTTGTCACATCCACTGAAAGGACATTTTAGTATGAAGCTATGGGAGTGGAAGAAACGGCGGACGTGGAGAGGCAGAATGTTTCAGTCGGTGAAAACTATTCCACCACCTCCTTTTTCTGGAAATTGGTATAAAAGCCACCAAGAACAGTTGTGTGGCTGTTGCTATAACATGTCTCATTTACATTTGAAACAGGAGGGAAAAAAAGCAAAGGAGGCTATCAGGAAGACAGAGAAAGACAGGGAAAGAGTATGTCAAGACACAAAAATGTATTCCTTTCAATTCCCTCTTAGAGCTGCTGCCTGAGAACTCACTCACAATGCAAAGCTTCTCCTCTTTTCTTTCATTCGGTAGTGTTCACGGCTCCATTTATCACCCCTTCTATGGCTAAAAACTGCAGAACTAATACATATCCACTTCGCCAACTGCATTGATGTGACATAGAGAAGTGTATCATATAAAAATCTTGTATGATGTGCAGTACAATACAGTGGTCTTTGCAGACCATAAAGTAGTTTTGTTTTTGTGTAGCATCCTTTATTTGAAATAGGTCAGTGTTGTCTGTAAATTAGCTGCTGAATAGACCTGGGGTTCTCAAACATTTTGGCACTGGATACCCATTACAGGGAAGACAATTTTTCAATTTCTCACAGTTCTAATTATTTAGCCAGTTTTGGAACAGCCATCCTTTGACTGGCTTAAATATTTCTTCTTGCTTGCCACCTAACTAGCTGGCTAATAAGCCAAATGGTCCAAGAGCATGGACCATTTTGCTGTCTGAGAGATGTGGGAGGTTTTAAAAAAGGATGCAATGAAAGATGTGATGTGCCACAATCATTCAGGGTTTTTAAATGGGGTTATAGTACAGTCACACCAGGTAAAACAATGGTTTAAGACCACAACAAGACCAAAGTTATTGCAGCTCGGTTGCCTTTGAAATGGTTGCTGCAAAGATGGGGACCAGGTACGCAACAACTTATAGTCAGGTGATGGTTTCAAAGTGACTTTGGTCCATCAATGCGGTGAAGTGGCATTAAGACAGTCAGTCTGCTGCTAGTCGCCTATAGTTTGGTAATGAATGGGGTCAATTCTGTTTGTGATCATTAAATTAAAAACACAATTAAATGTGATAAATCCATGAAATTTGCAGAGTTGCTGCTGACTGACTACAGAAATTCACATTGGGTCCTTAAATTCTCGACTAAATTTGAAGCAGAAATTCAGATAGTGACATAATTTCTGGAAGATGATGATTTAATTGAACATTTTAGCAACGTTGCTTTAATATAGGAATTTAACCTGATAAAACCAGTAGGCCACCAGCTGAATCGAGTCCCCTACTGCAAAGAGACTCTTCATAGTTGAGTTGCACTCATCAAACTGAGCCAGATGGATCGCAATCTGCTGGCAGCCTGACTGAGCTTATAAATTAGACAGCAATTATTTGCAAACTTTTTCCAGTTTAAGTTGGACAACAACTATTTTGAGACAGACTGTCTCCCACGAGGCAACCTGTGAAATCATCCTGCAATCAGCCACAGGTTGAGAGTGTTGTACGCTCAACCTCTGGGCGACAAGTTGCTAGAGTACCACATAGCGTTTCAGCAGTTCCCAATAAACTTGAAACAAGCCAGCAAAACCTGATTGACTGCCAGCAGTATTAGTCAGTGAAATTTGAATTCATTTGAGCCACAACTCTAAGAAAAGAACCACTAACGAGCAGGGATGTGGGGACTCTAGTGGCTGAACTTAGACTCTAAAAGGGAGTCGTTCACTCAGGTATTGTGAAAATGTTTACTAAACAGAGTCTAATTTGTACTTTGTTGGCGTTTTAATAACACTGCTGACCATTGCCATTATTTAATCTACAGTTTACCTGTGTACAATTATACCAGACCTATTTACATCAGAAAACATCTTAAAGAGACCAAGTTTATCAGGTGTATAAAACTGCCTCATGCTAACTTTATGTGCTATTTACAAACTTCCATGTAAACCTGCCATCAGTAAGCTGCACTGTAAACTGCTGCTTACTGATGGCAGTTCCAATGTTCATCATATGGACTGTATGTATGTATCACTATACACTGTCTGATGCAAAGATCAAAGTTACTTTAAAGCCAATGATTTTACTTAGAGAAGGCAGTCCTCCGGCTGGAAAACAGTAGAGTGTTATGTTGCAGTACACGTGTCCAGCAGCATATCACCAACCATACGGCACATAATGGCTCCATCGATGACCTTGAGACATTATGTACAATTGGTGCATAATGTCTCAAGATACATATTGGCCCGAAAGTTCGAAATCACAGCTCTGAGCTGCCTTCTCCTCTTCGCCAAACAATCTTTAACAATTGTAACCTTCCCACTGGCAGAACTCCCAGATCCACAGCTATGAAGATCCCATCAGCTGTGGCCCTGCGGCAACTACAGTCCGGGAGCTGGAGGTCAGCGTTTGGTGATCACTAAGTGGAGGAGTGGAGATTCCTGCCAGGCACGAATGCACTGCTTTGCCAGAGAGAGGGCTTCGAGGTTACCCATCTCTCCCACTCTAGTTTAGCTTCGCTCATTGGAGGACCCAAAACGTGGCTGTAAGCGACTCTTTGTGGGGTGGATGTGTCACGATTGCAGTTTCACAGAGTTTTCATAGAGATGCTGTAAAATATCAATATAAAAGGGTACCCAGATCATTGCATACAAACACTGTGAGGCTACAGAGGAGAGCTGTTGATGCCCAATTACTTTTTAATATTATTTATTTGTTTTGAAGCCATTGGTAATAAGTGAGCTGAGATAAAACCTAAAAAAAAGGGTACTAATCTATCAAACACAAATGAAACCTGCCTAATGTACTTCGAACAACAATCCATGCCCTTTTGAAAATGATGATACAAAAAAAGAAAACGCAGTACAGGTTACCATACACCAACAGCTGTCGTGACCACGCTTTTGTATTATGACTACTGAGAGTTCAAATATATTTTCTTCATTCTAACTTAATATGCAGTTTATATTGATTTCTTTATTTTATCTTACAAGTTAAGTAATGCAGCAGTTGGCAATAATTCAACTCGCTAAGTGTATCCACTGCAAAGACAGACACATATGATGTCAGTGTTGTGGCTGCTTCTTATTTCATTTATGGGAATGTAAATTGAATAATTAAGTTAGTCGCAAGAATAATCCCTTTCACTTACAGGGATTAAAGCTGCTTCAATTTGACATAAAAATACAGCTATGCCTTTGATTCCAGCCAGCTGTCTCTGCTGTGTGGGAACACTTTGATCAGTTATTACCATGAAAACTCTTAATTGTACTTACAGATTGCATCAACTGGTAAAGCTCACACTGTGTCTACAGTTTGAGCAACATGGCAGCAGTGCAGCAACAGCAGCCTCAGCATTCAACGTCTCTATAGATGATGTGTTTAAAGACAGCACTGCATACACCAGTGCATGACATCCTGCCACTCTGATGCTGCTGGCTTTGTAGAGATATGGACAAGGTGATATCCCCCAACATCCAAAGCAACATTAGACGTAGAGTGATAAAGTCCACATCAGGAGGACTGTAGCAAGTCACACACTTGTCAACCTGGAGTCTGTGGTTTGTGTCATGTTTGAGAGCTTTCAGTTTAACACTTTTGGGTTGGTTTCATTCAATGTATCATTCTTTTAAATATTAAACACAGGATTGACAGAAAATAACTCTTTTTGAGTTAAAAAAAAAAAACAACCTTTGAAATCAGAAAAGGGCACTGTTATTGCTGCATGGAGTTGCATGGAGTTCCAGCAGTGACAATATCAAAATGTTCAATGCCAAACCTCACAAAATTTCAGCAGCCTGTAGAGGACTTCTCTGCTTTATTGTCCAGTTTAATTATTTACCAGAACTTAAATATAACACACTATATATCTGAATCTTCATCTTATTGATGTAGAAACTGGGCCATGGGGAGGCCAATCCATGACTGATAGTGTCCCACTGTGACTTTTTCTATCCCGGTATGCTTTTACTGCATTGGCAATGTGTTTAGGATCATTTTCATGCTGGAAAATGAGGCTGTGGCCAATCAGGAACTTTCCAGGTGGTACCACACGGTGGATCAAAATCTGATGGTACTTTACTTGATGGTACGTGTTCACAATTCCATCAATTTGACAAAATCCCCTACAACACTAGAAGAAACGAAGCCCCAAACCACGACAAACCTTCCATTGAGACCCTTTCTGATGAGGCCTTTCAGTAATTTAACTGAAGAGACAAATGCATCTCTCACGTTTCGTGAACGCTATTTGCTGGATCTGTTCGTATTTCTCAAGGAGCTGACTTTTAGACTTCTAATCTGCTGTAGATAGATTTTCAGGCCTCTTTTGTCCTCAACATGTCCAGTTCCATCAGATTTTAGGACACACTGCACACTACGAGATAACTTTTAATTGTTCTTTGGGAATCAGCCTATTTGTGCAAAAATAAATATTTCTCATAGATTCAACTAAAGAAATGGGAATATATTATGCGTTTTTTTCCAACCATATGAATAAAGTGCTGAAAGATCAAATTTGAAATCAGTTTTTTGCTGACTTGTCTGTTACGTGCAGACACAACACTGGTTCAACCACTAGAATTAGGTTTTAAAAATTTTTTTAAATCCTCTGAATACGGTCAGTGTGGACTGGACTGAAAATGAATGAGAATGAAGCCAATGTCCAAAGGAAAACTTTGAAGACTTTGGGTAGCTCAAGACTTTTGTCCAGATCACTGTGTAGACGAAAAAGGATTTTTCCAAACTGCAGCTGTAATAAACATTAATATCCTACCTTATGTATGAGGAATGGTTATATTATATAGCACTCCCCATAACATCCCTATTGTACATCAAAATTAGCATTAACATTTGCCTCCTTAGATGCTTCCTTCCCCCACATTACATTACCTATCAATCAATTTTATGATGATCCTTTCCTGCGGTGCTTTTTTCCACACCCTCCTGCCCTATTCTCCTTTCATTAAGAATGATATTAACGCACCTGCAATTCAGACCACTGGATACTTATAGTGATAACGTAATGTAAGAGACTGGTATACACGCGGCCCTTTTCTTGCAGAGTTCATGTGGAGAAAGACATCAACATGAGGACATTACAGTCTGAATCAATATTGGCCAGAAAACACACATCCTGTAGCTCTCATATACATGAAGACAGCTGGGTTTCTGGAACTGATGCTGTCTGATGCTGTGAAAACACAATGTTAAGAAATCTGAGGCAGGAGGTTGATGGAAACCATAAAACACGGTAACTTTATAATTCCACTTACATACTGGTGAGAAAAACCAATCACTGAGAACGCTGCCACCTACAGTAAGTTCTGTTCGGTGTGCTTTGTTCCTTCATCATAGTTTTATTTTATGTCCTTTGAGTGAGCCAAACGTTCACTTTATTCACTTAATCAGAAAAGTGAATTAATTGGTGCACAATGTCAGCACGGTGTTGGCAACCTTGTTTTTGTATAAGAATATAACCAGAACACAGTCAGTTAGCAGCCATTTAAGTGGATTCCTCTCTTGCAAAGACAATCATTGCAGATGAATCGGGCTCATCAGTGCAGGCTGACTCTGATTTATTGCAATGTCTTAGAAATCTGTCTGCATTTATAAAGTAGACAGCAAGTATTTGCAAACCTTCATCAATCTGTTTGGCAAGTTTAGGGTGTCTCTTTCCCTCACTCTGTTGTCACTCACTGTTTGCAAAAAATACACCTCAGTCAACAATGCTGCGCTGTTCCATCAGTGTTTCACAATTAGCGCTAAACTGGATAGATGAGTGCTACAGTAACTGCGTGCAAAAAGCCCTCCAACCCACCGCAACAACCGTATTTGGCTCTTTCTCTGCAGTTGGTTAATTTTTCATTCTTCCATAATTGGTATACTTTTTTCATTTCTCTACAAAAAAATGTCCCTATGTTTTTTGTTTTTTTTTTACACTGCAAAACAAACTTGAAGTGGATGAAGTATTATACAAAGAGATTTCATTTTCAAAGATTTCATGTGCTTGGACAACACCATCAAGATGTGATGCAACATTAATGAAACTCAGACGGTCAAGCAGCTTTCAGGACTTTCAAAGCAAGCACTCTCTCCTTGGGTGAAGGCTGCAGCAAAACTTGTGTGATTGTGTTAGAGTTTGTCACAGCAACAAAATCCTGCTACATACAGAAGTTACATAAGCTTAAAAATGTATTCTTTAACATTCGTCGTTTCGTTTGACACTTCAAACGGCTAATTAATTAAGAGAAATGCTGACTGCACAGTGTAAGGAGATGCTTGTTATGTGTGATATTATTCATTTTCAGGTCCCGGTTTTTCACAAATACCAGTGATGTTTTGGAGGGTAAGTGACGTTATGTTAGGTCATATTTCTGATGTGCCCTCTCGTGGCATCTGTAAAGCTCTAAAGGATGTTGAATGAGGGTTTAATTGTTCTTTAAAGACGTACACAGGAAGGACCAGTTAATGAGCTACAGGCCAGCAAACGTGACTGCCATCACATGACAGGAATGTGATACTGGACACAGAACAAAATCGCAGCCGGTGTCTCAGGTGACACCATGCGTAACACATGGTTATTCATTAGGATGTTGCTGCATGGCCTGAATTTCTTTCTCCTCCCAAAAAAAAGCATGATCCTGAGCACAATCTCCATAATTAAATTCTAGTTGTTCTGAAGCGTTAACACCAGTGTCTAGAACACTATGAACCCCGGGGGTTTGAATATACACTGAAAACCAATTACTTTATTTTATTAGAAGTTTAGAGACAAGACACTAGCATGGACATGGACAGTGGCATTTTTTTTGCCTCGGTCCTTGAACACTTATTTTGAAATCAAACAATGAAGGATAAAGTCGACATAAAGTCTTGGCTTTAGTATGAGCATGCTAATATAGTTAATAATATGTAGAAAGTTCATAGGCTTTAAGGTTATATGTCAAACCAAAGCACTGCTTTCAATATTGTATGCAAAATGATTTGCAGTCAGTGACCTTCTGTACTCTTGGATCCACAGAGATCATGTAGCGTACGTCTCTTCTTGGATTTTTCTCTCCCAGATATATTCAGTGCGACCAGATCTTGATTGTTGTAGAAATATGTTTATTTGACTGGGTCAGCCAAACGAAGATATTGGCTGAAGAGCGCTAACATTGCATGCATATACATATATATATATATATATATATATATATATATATATATATATATATATATATATATACATTTGGAGTTTAGGGTGAGATGTTTCTTTTTTTTCTGTATGTTAAACCTGCATTCATTATTTTATTCTGAGCTGAATGTCTCCAGCTTCAGGGAAATGTACAAAATGAATTAAATGGAGCCTAATAAGATTTAAGCTACCTTGCAGTTAGAAAGACCCTGGTAAGTGACTAATGTGTACAGGGATTTTTCTTTTTTTTCCTACTTGACTAACCTTGTGCTAAATGCCCAGACAACGAAATTGGGCAAACATGTCAAAACACAGCATTAAAATTCAAAGGCAAAGGCACAGGTTTGCAATTAGTAACCTGGCTGGCTCTTCCGATGTTTGTGGGTGGCTCTCCTTGCTTTGTTTTAACCCTCTTATTTATAATAAGAGTGTCTTCCCATCAGAGCAGAAATGTGGGGAGTTTAGCTGAGCGAGTCTACAATGGCAGGGATGGTGTGGGAGGATGGCAGTCTCTGACTACAAATGAGAGCGCACACAACGCACAGCCTAATCCGTCACACATGTAATGAGCACGTCCCTGCTTTGCACCCTTAAGAACACGCACGCACGCGTGTGCGCACACACACACACTCCCATTCACATGCAGCTAAAGCTGGGGGGATGCATATAGCATGATATTCATATGATTCCAGTCCCCTTAAGACATTAGACACACAAGCACCACGAAACCTCTTCATAGCGGTAATGTGAGCTCAGCTCTTTGTATTCCCGTATCCTACAGACACTTTCTCTAAAACAGAACAGATATGTTAATAAAGCCACCCATGGATATGACCACACATACTAAGTATTCAGTGTTGAAGCAAGTATTGTTATGGCCTCTGTCGCCCTGTTGCTCTCAGTGTGAAACGCAGATCTTAGAAAAGCCTTCATTGAAAAGGCAGCGTGAGAGGGCCACAGACCTGGTGTTAATTAAGGATTACTCACACCATAAGATAATACTAACGCATTAACTTTGACTGGCTGCTGCAAAAGTAAATTATAACATGGTAGTAACAAACTGCACTGCAAAAAAACAGGTCTTAAAAACTAGAAGAAGAAGAAAAGAAAGAATAAAATTATGTGTAACAGGAGAAAACGTTTGATCTCTTGACCAGAGTGATCTCTGTGTACCATGTTTTCTCCTGGTTAAATGCAATGTGGCCTGGCCCACTTGAAAAGGTGGGCCTGTGATGGTGCACTTACACTTATGCATGGTTTACAATGTTTTTGAAGAGAGGTTAATCGTACAAGGCGTCTGTGGCTACTGTGAGTACAAATATGCGCTGGCAAATATACCCAGATTTAGCAATCGTCACGGTTATGATATTTGACATTTGACATCACTATCTACTGTCACTGTCCCAGTAACCCACTGCACCCACTGGTGTCACAGCTTTACTAAGCTTACATGCAGGTAAATAAAATGCAGCATTAACAATGCAACTGTAAATATAATGGAACAAACTTAAGTTAATATAGCATAACATCAACTTTAAAATTGCTAATATACATAAACCTGGTAAATACAAACCTACAACTTATCCCGCTCTAGCATTGTGCATTTGTACTGCCCAACCTTCCTTTGATAAAATGGACCAATATCCAGTTTAAATACACTAAAGTACCAGGGGGAATTTCACTTTTCTATATAACTCGCCAGATTATCACATTTATTTTTTTTCCATTAAGGTGTGTCTTGTTTATATGTGAAAGGCTAATATGCTAGAAAAGAGAAACACATCAACAAAGCAGCTTTGTAGCTGTCAGTGTTGAAACAGCAAGCACAGCAAGTTCTAAATCTAATGAATGAATAAACACGGACACAAAAATAAATCTTTAAAACAAGTCAAATAAAATATCCTGATAAGAAGAGCTGTCAGACAAAAAAAAAACAAGCACACACTGTCTTAAATTAAGATGTTTCATCTTAGCTTTTTGAAGTCCATAGTAAAACACATTTTGGTGGATTCAAATTCCCACAAATCATTTACAAAAATGTAATTAACCGCAGAGAAACGAATCTTAACACTTCTGCCCGATTGTATTTGTATAGAAATGGGCTTACCCTGTGATGCGCGGGAGAGTGTCGGTGGAGAAGAGGGAGAGGGGGGACTTGTCTCGCACTATAAGCCAAACAGTGTACTGCCCACTTTGCCTGGGGTGGAAGAACACAGCCATGTCCAGGCTACAAGGACCTTGCCCTCCCCATAGCCAAGGACTGAGCACCCAGGGGCCTCCAAACGCTGAACCGTTCACCCAGTGAAACTCACCTGAGGGAGAGAGGAAATGCAAACAAGTGTAAAACCAAGAATACAGGTTGACTAAATTCAAGAGTGCAAAAGCTTGAAAACGATCCGTAATTCTCATCTTGCATGCATGATATGATGGTATAGTATGTATCGAGATGATTTATGGGCAGTAGAACGAGATAGTTTTAAGGCAACATCTGAGGCTAGCCCTTGAAGAAAATTAATAAAATAAAGCTGCTTTGAAAATAAGCTGTCAGTGACACCCTGTGCACAAAAAAGTCAAGCAGGGGGGAAAAAGGAAAAAAAAATCAAAGAGATTTTTTTTATAGCTTTGATATTGCATTTCACTTTCTATTAAGCTCACTCAAGGAAGAAGTTGATCAGAAGCACAAAGTTCAGTATCTGTGTGTGTGTGTGTGTACATGTTTTTCCTACTTGGTGGGGACCAAAAACCTGAAATTTACTATACTGATGGGGACCAACCACCCTCGTGGGGACCTACATCCAAAGGCATTTTTCACACTCAAAACTTGGTTTTAGTGTCATTAGGTTATGGTTAGGTTTAGGGTAAGGGTCAGGGTTAGCCATTCTTTTTTGATGGTTAGGGTTAGCGTAAGCGGCTAGGGAAAGCATTGTGTCAATGAGATGTCCCCACGAGGATATAAATACACACATGGGTGTGTGTGTGTGGCAAAGCAGCACAAAGAAACTGAACCTCAAAGGAAGAAAATCCATTTTTAACAGGCTCGGTTAAGCAAAGTATCATTAATGAGGGGATTATTAAAAAAATTGGAACCAAAAATGTTAAATAATAAAGAATAATTGATTTTCTGTTATTCACACAAAGTATTCAAGGTCAATTTGCCCTTATTTAGATGTTTATTCTGTTTAGTGTATCAAAAAGAGTTGCAGAAATACATCTGGAAACAATTTTTAAAAAAATACTACAGTATGTGCCCTTCACTTTATTTATTTTTGTGTTTCAATTTCCAGGTAGTACTTCAATCCCCAGGTAATGGCAGTGCTGGCTTCCCAGGGTCATTAAAAACTGAACTTACACAGCTTTTTGCCATTAGTCATCTACATAGTTTTTGTATTGGGTCATATAAACAGAGCAGATCTTTAAAATCATCTTAAATAATGACTTTAATTATTTAATTAAAGAAAGCTATCCAAACCTCCCTCGCCGTATGTGAAAAATAACTGCACCCTAAACCTAAATCTAGCTTATTTTGCCTTGACTGAGTGGCAAATGGTATATACTGTATGAAACTGCAATTAGGTGGCACCCAAACATCTGACACCACAAGTCAAGGTGAGGATGTTTAGATTTCTCAGTTATTATAACTGTTCAGTGGTGCTTTAGGTGACTGTGGAGGAAAGTAACTGTCAGTTTACTTGTTGATCTTTGAGGTGCGTTTTGGCTCATTATCGTGCTACAGTACGAATCCTTATCCATAGAGAAGCACAGCAGAGGGTCGAGAATGCCTTTGAAAAATGGAGTACTGCTTCTCCTGAGTCATAGTGCAGCACATGTTTGACTATGGACGACTCTCTGAGGCATCATCCCCTCTCTTATCTTTGTCTCCTTACATTCACCGTTCTGTTAAAGCCAATAACTTCTAGTAGGGATTTACCAATAAATATGACCTTCTTCCATCATCTACTGATGTATCCATCCAAAGTATTTCCTTTTGTATATCCGGTGTGATGTCTTACTCCCAAAAAAAAAAAAAATGCACATGTCTTGGAAACCTTAATTTCACACGAAGAGAGTCTATCTTCACTAGAAGCTTTTACTTAGTCATTTTTCCTCACTAACACGATGCTGCTTAGCCAGCAATGCTCTGCTCGAACCTTGAGGCATAGCCATATTTATGG
The DNA here is from genome assembly GCA_015108175.1 of Pelvicachromis taeniatus. NCBI lineage: Eukaryota > Metazoa > Chordata > Actinopteri > Cichliformes > Cichlidae > Pelvicachromis > Pelvicachromis taeniatus. The sequence continues at coordinate 14,675 of VURO01020766.1, forward strand.
CAGGTGAACAATGGCTGTAGTTGCATAAGTCTTTGGTGAGTCAATCAAATCCACCCCAGTGCCATCCAAACGCTGCTCTATTGGAAGGATGCAAGTCAAGGGAAACTAACTTTTGTATAAAGCAGGGGAAACGGGCAATGTGACAAACCTGCTACAACTTTGCTGCTGACATAGAACGAGTGGAGAACCTAAAATTCATCTTCACAATTCATCTTTACAATATTTCTAAACCCTCAAACTTTGTATTTCTGGTGTTAATGGCAGATATATTTTCAAAGCTTTTTCTGTCTATGTCAGCATGGGAATAATTCTACTTTATGTTTATTACAGAGGCCATAGTGAGCGCTGGTAGTGCCTACAGAATTATCCTTCTCTGACAACAAATGCCTTCCCCTATCCCATGGGGCTGTTGAAAAAAAAAAAAAAAAAGGGATAATTTGAAGGCCTTCACATTGGAGTGCTCCAGTTCAGCCTCATTTGCTCTGCTTTCCACATTTGAATGCTTCTTACACAGAGGGTCCAGACAATTTGGCAAGGACAGTATGAATGCTTACAACAAGTTTCAGGCAATGTGGACTGAATGCATTTTCTACACACCCAACAGCCATCTGATATAAAGGTTTTAAGTCTTAGCCTGGAAGGGTTTTGGGCCCGAAGGCAGAAAACTATTAACTCTCTTTTCCCAGTTCTAATAAGATGGAGAAATACCTGCTTGGGAGCAATTACTGGCAGGGCACAAATTATAATGGCAAAGTGCAAAGCAAAGACTGTAATTCAGTTAGTAGAGTTCAGCTTTACCCCTAAATTCTGCTGCCTAACAGAGTTTGGTAGTCTTATTTAATGCATCACAATATCTGCTTCCTCTGACTGTCTTCCCACATTTGCATAGTGCAACATCATCATTGACGGGGTATTAAGCAGATGGGATCACTCAACTGCTTATATCGAAAAAAAAAAAATACATTAAAACATCACGAGACAAAGCATTAGGCAAGATTTGTGTTTGTTTGTTACATATGTTGTTCCACTGCTGGATGTTAATATTTAAAATGAGCAGCATGGAAAAAAATGCCCGGAGCCATGAACATAAAAAAGCAAAGCTAGTCTAGTATATCCAAGACTAGAAATCCTGGGTTTGTAAATTAGCATAATTAGCATTATACGCTCTTTAAATCAGCAGCAATTGCATGTTTAAACATGGAGCGGTGGAAACATCTTTCATTTGGCCTGACAATTGTTAAAAGACATAAGAAAGAAAACGTGCTCTTGAACGATAACCTGCAATTAAAAGATAAGAACTGCGATCCAACGGTCCTTTTAATCTGCAGTTTGTTTTTCTTTCAGTATATTTCATAATTAAACTGTGTACTGACGGCCTGAGAGCTGCGTGAGGCATCATAAACAAACAAATTGCTGTGCACAAAATTTTGTCTGCTTTGGGGTAGAAAACATGTCATCAAGTCTTTTTGAAAACACAAAATATCAAATGCGGCATGTATATAATGTATCCAGGAATATATCCAAGATCAAGCTACGAGAACTAGAAACTTGCTTTATTAGTTTATTTTTTAATTAAAGTTGTACTTTAAAAAAAAAAAAAATCTAAATTGTGATATTTTATTTTTTTCAGAAGATTTTTGGTCAATTTTAACAGCTTAAATTACAGAACAGTCCCCTTATTTTTAATTTGACATCTACAACATGTAACATTCATGGATTACCAATGTTAAGCAAACACAAGTACAGTACAGTAAAGACAGTAATAGAAACATTTTTAACCTCCTAAGACCCGAACTTGTTCATGGCATGCATTTTTAATTTCTCTTTGCTATTTGGGCTAATTGAGACTTTTTTACCTGATTTTTGTTTCTGAGAAAAATGAGATCCACATATGAGGACATTCTTTTTAAATTCCGATCGAACAGTGGCAGTATAATGTCCTCGTAAGTGGATATCAGGCCCCTGTAGAGCAGAATGTTGTATTTTGGTTTGTACAAGACAAAATGTGATGTCTACATATGTGGACGCCAGGTCCTAGGAGGTTAAATGTTAAACATAAACAAAAGAAAGATTCTATTTTTCTGCCAGCGTATTGCTTTCATTTCAAAGGCACACATTATATTTCCATGAGCATAATAATTTTGTATGTAAACACATTTTAAAAATGTAAACTATTCCTTTTTGATTTGATTTACCCAGGAGAGTCCAAGAATAAAAGTATACGCTCATAAGCGTTTCTCAAGAGCGATTCATAATGGAAAAACATCCCTCATCACTAAAACAACTACATGACTCTACAACTAGAAAGAACTCATCAGTAACCACCAATCTATACACTTTTCCTTTAACACACACTACCACTAGTACTCTACTTGACCTGTTATTCTTTGCAAATTGAGTTTCTTGTAGGCAATTTCTTATTTATCTGTGAAGTTCAACCTCAGTGACACCAGCTTAATCTGCAGTGCTTCTAAACTGGTACTTGATTGCTGCCCCTGCGATGAGGAAGACAAGCCCCAAAACACAAAAGCAAGAAACATTTCAATCCAAAGTGAAAGTTCTATTCTGTATCATTGAATCAAGCTGGTAAACAATTTTCCCTCTCTCTCTCTCTGTGCAGTTACCGATTCAATCAACGGAGGCTCTTGTTGACATAGCATACCAAATCCAACTGTTGGAGAGAACAGAATTCCCTCAGATAATAAAATTGCAGCTAAAGGCCTGAGAGAAGGAGGAAAACAAACAATTCAGATTGTATTCGCTGCCAAATCCTCTTATAGCATAATGCATTTACCCAGGGCCAGCACCGGCTTTCTGGGGTCCCAACAATTTGACTGACAAACATTTTAATTTACAACCCATTCATCTGATCAACACGGTGACACAGCTTCCACAGTAGTAAAAATGGTGTTAAAGTATGCTCTGCATGCTGATAAAAAGCTATCTTGTGATAGTGTATTGTTGGTGGTTTCTTCAATAAAACTGTTTACTGCCGCAGTGATTTCAAATTTAAATCTGGTGTGCTGAAAGGAGACGACATCAGTAAAAATGTAATCAGGGACCGCGATTCACTGCCAAGGCTGAAAATTCCCTCTACATCACACAAAAATTACATTTCTTGACCGAAAAGGATTTCTGCATGCGTACACGTCGGGTTTCTGAGAACATCACGACGATATCGTCTCATTTTTTCACCATATTGTCGTAGACAATATCCTGCAAAAAGTACAGTCTTGTAAGTAATGGTGAAAAACCTGTCCAAAAACTTCAGCATCCAAATCAGGATCAGGATGAAATGCAGGAATACAAAAGTTAATCTTTCTAAGTTGGTCCCAGCCCCGTTTCTAATATAATGACATGTAAATCCACTCAAAGAGCCTGAGTAATCTAGCAACCAAGCAAACCAAACTAATCACATATGCTCTTCCTTCCTTCGGGCAAAATTGTTTTATAGTAATCATCACGAACCATTATAGAAAGTGTAAAAAGATGAATCACACTCTATTTTTCTTCAGGGATTCAGAAGAAGAAGCAACAAAAAGAAGATTTTTAAACTTTATTTTGGGGCAAATATGAGAAAAAAACCCCCACACTCATACTGAGATTTCCAGTGATTTTTAATTTCACCATTAAAAGTTGACTTTGTGTGATGGTTGAGAAGAAGTGCACTGTGGACCATTTTCTTGTTAGAGCGTGAAAGAGTTTGTAATAATCCAGCAACAGCAGGGTCATTACCTTATATCTTCCATTAGTAGCCTGTCTCTTTTAAACGCCGGTTTCTAATAAGCACCGGTTTGAAAACATGTCACGACAAATAGACGCCGGTCTCTAATAGTAGCCGAGCGACCTTCGACCCGGAAGTCCCTCCGCGCTGTCTTCTTCTTTTTAAATTTTATTGGTGGTTGGCAAAAAACTGAATGGTGCATTACCGCCACCAACTGGTATGGAGTGTGACTGGAACGTAGCTCAAAAAAAAAGAAATCCTCTGGTCCTCCAGCTGTTTCCAATCAGCCATCATCTACGACCAGTGGCATTTAAGCTGGATGCAGCGGCCATCGAAGTGAGATTAGTACACTGAACTGCAACTGTCGGCTAGCGAACCTGCTAACTGTGATTTTCTGGTGTTATACTTCCTCTCCTGGAGAGTCGAGCGGAGAGAAGTTTCGAGGAGCACCACTCGTGCACTGGGCTACCACATACAAGGATACACTCGGGAGCAAAGGAGGAGCACAATTGGGAACTGCATTATTTGTGAACTGTTGGAATACGTTTTGGAGCACTGTAAGTAAACACACTGTCTTTTCATGTCAGTCTAAAAACCGCGCCTGGGTCCTCTTTACCTCTCACTTCCGTGACAATTCCGAGAAGGGAATAAGAGGCGGTCTCCAATAACCGCCGGTCTCTTTTAAACGGCGGGCCGGCCGGATAATTTTTTTAATAAACGCTGGGGCTACAATTGGAAGATATATACGGTAAACATGTGAGTGTCTGTTTGTCTTTGTCAACTAAATGCTAATCACACTGTTTTTATTGTAGATTACCTTATAGTGCACATAACACCAACAGCTTCAGTCTGTTAAACAAAAATATGCGCAAACATCCCAACTGCACGTTGAGCTTTCACTATCTTTAAAAACAAAGTTGTGTCTGGGTAACAAATAGGAGTGCACCGAGCTAGTATGTATAACAGTTTTTAATGCAAAACTGGTCCCAAAATATTCAATAATAAACGATTAATAATGCGACTAACTTAGATGAAATTGGATGAAGACCTAATGCTTTAAAACACCAAGCGTAAACATGGTAAACACATGATGTGTCCTCTCACGCTGCGCCGTCTGCCAAGTTCTGACAATTTTAATAAGAATGAAAATAATGTGAGTAAAAAATAACACCAATCTGAATAACTGAACATGAAATGTTCACAGGCATGCTGCCCATTGTAGGTGCAACTCAGTGTGAAGTTTAATGTGCGTAAAAGAACAAAAAAACATCATGCGTGGGAGTACAAAGCAAACCACAGTTGTGTTTTGATTTTGATTTTTTTTTCCTGGGCTACATTGTTTAAAAAGGAAATGGCTTATTGTGACTATGCAACAGAGGCAGCTATGGAGGGGCTGTACAGGTCATGCAGAAACGATGCAAACTGAACAAACAGGGATAGAAAACACTAGCAATTCAATTTAAGTGATTTTTTAAAGAAAAGCATTTCATATGTTCATTAGTCCAGTTTGCTGTGTGCCAAACATGAACTCCTCTGCCCTGTAAGCTACGACTAAAACATAACCGCAGTATTTATAAGGGTTATCATGAGAGTGTGAAAAGGTAGATAGGATGTGAGACAGGACACAGTTTTTTTAAATGTAAATTGTGTTAACTGTTTTAGCTTCTCATCTTCTTTAGGCTTCTTCCTGTGTGAAAATGAATAAAGTGCCAACATCGCCAACAAAGCTTTTGTACAACAGGGTTACATGTCCAGAGAGAACAGCTTGTGTTGTGTTGGTTCAGCCAGGATCAATACAGTCAAAAGAACGCTGCTGTTGCTGCAGCAAATTCTATTTGGCAGCAGGGCTCTAGTTTTGGGACCTCCACACACATACATGGAAAGGACTATGCTGGGTTGCAGCTCTGGGTCTAAAGACTAGTAGATTCCAGTTACAACTGGTATGATTATGTCAGAAACAGCTTTAAAGAAGGAGGTGAGGTGGAGGTGGGTTGCAAAGCAGCTAGCAAATGTGCAGGCAGGCTCGAGTAGCTTAAAAATAACACTTCCTATGTGAGAAACTGGATGTGTAAAGTGTCGGCTGAGCCATCAGCTGATGTGACCCGACACTCAGATGAGTTGATCTGCCAAGATTGTAGCTCAGCTTGATTTGTTGCCTGCTTAAACACTGTGTTCAATTATTGGTGAAAACTATCAGAAGTGCAGGAAAATTAAAGAAACACACACACACACACAAAAAAAAAAAATCAATGTAGACAAAGTTATTTATTTCTACACCAGACTGACTGTTCTTGTGACCAGCTGGTCTTATTTGTTGGAACCAATTTGTAATAAAATGCAGTGCATTCAAAAAATACCTCACTTGCATAGGCAGAACAAAATATTTCCCCAAACCACCGCAAAATACCTTGAACACTGTAACACAATGAATGACATACAAGTAATTGTAAACATATGATGAACATATTAAATCATTGCAAATTGAATCCTCAAACATACTGTAATGCGTTTAGGAAGTAAAAACATTTATTTATTTAAAAAAAAAATCTATTTTCTAAAATACATCTTATTATATGATATATATTATTAATCACAATCTAATCCTGCAGAAAGTCAGAGAAATTGTTATTTTGGTTGCAAAAGCAATCAAGGAGATAACAGCTGATCACCTTTAATTTATAACAACGAAATTAGTCAGCGCAGAATTATTGTGGGGAAAAAAAACACTCTTTTAAGCCCACATCACATATTTAAGTTGTGTTAATCATCTTTGGCTTAATGCAGTAATTTAATTTTGATGAGGATTTTCACAGCATTCAAACGTGATATTTTACTTAAGCAGAGCTTATTAGGCTCCAGTGTTTGTAGTGCTATAGTTATTACCACAAACTCTGCCTTTCTGCGTATCATGTTTAGTATTTTAAGGTGTTTTATTTTAATTTCAAAGCACTCATTCACACTAAGATTAGTGAATTGATTGATTTACTTTGCATCATTTATTTATTCATTCATTCAGTGACCAAAAAACTGGAAGATTTGATGCTGACCAGGATCAGCAGTTTAGCACCCGTGTATTATCATAAGTGATAATAAACTGCATGTATTCTAAAAAAAAAAAAAAAAAAAAAAGTATTTTTTTTAAACAATGAAAAATAATATATTCAGCATTTTGGTATTTGACAGATGAGGTGTCTGACCAAATTAAGCCCCGTTTTGCTACTGGGAATGTGGATTATCAATCAAAATTTTTAGGCTTCACCAATATGCACAAAAAGGCTTCTGAAAACCATCAAGAAAAGCCAGATTAAAAGGTTAATCCTGAATATGACATTATTACTCTTAAGAGGGATCTAAAAGTGCTGTGATGGAAACATTTTAGGGTTTTGTCTAATGGCAAGGCTTCTTTTATTATTGATTGCATTTTAGTTACCATAACGTCTGCTGTCCAAGTAACAAGTCTATCTTTAAGGAGTGTTTGATTTAATGAGACTAATACATTAAGCAGAACAATAAAATGGCCCCATAAATCTTAACTACACTGGTGTCAGAGTGGCCACTATCCTCTAAATGTTCATTTATAATTACATCCATTTATTTATTGTTATTAATACCAGCCAACCTTCAATGTCTATAAATCTGTGTACTAATCATTACACTAGTCATTGTCATTACTCCACTTAAAAGGTAGTTACTATTGTAGCAGGTCCACTAATCATTTCCAACTGTATTTCATATTTTTAAATATCCAAATCATATAAAGACAATAAGAACTACGCGTATACAAAAAAGAACCTTGTGGTGCATGATGAATAACCTTTGCTAAGGAAAAACGTAATGATACCCAAACATCATCTTAATTTTGATCCAAAAGCAAATCTGTTTAAACACTGTGAAATTTAAGGGAAATTATGAAATGCAACAGCTCAACCTCAAAGACACACCTGTTTAAAAGTAATTTTCACAGCAGGGACTTTTAAATGACCCATTAGTTGAGATTAAAAGAAAAAAAACGACAAAAAAAAAAACAAAACATGTAGCAGTATTTTCCATGCAGGCACTCCAAAAGGAAAGAAGTCCCTCTTTAATGATAACATGAAATGCTGTGAGTGTAAACCTTTGATTAAAACAATGCATAGTTCAGATGCCAAACACTGATGCTGGGCACCCCAGTGTATTAAAATAAGTACTGTGTATAACACAAGAAGGTGTTCATTAAGTAAATAAATACAAATATATTTTTGTATCTTTGAACCCACAAATTCTAACATCGCAATACTTCGGTTAGAAATGCGATATTTGTGATATCTCAGCATCAAAGAAAGATTCAGTCAATCTATGATAGTTAAAAAGTACCTCGATGTCGAGCACGTCCCCAACCGCTTATGCTGATAACATTTGATTCACAGCTGCCACATCACTTCCCACATCACCTTTGTTGTTGACACCTCCAGCAGCCAGTACAAAACACATTAATCATAAACCTTAGAAGGTTTGGCAGGTGAAGATTTGATCAATTAAATCACAAATGTGCAAAATAATAAACATTTCCAATGTTGTTGCTACAGCAAGGACCTGCATTACACTAGCTTTATGTACATTTTATAGCTCTAATGATATGCTGAAGGTTATGTACTTCTTAACGTAAATCTTGTAGTAGTGGCCTGCATCTTATTGATGCCCGTTTCTAATAAACGCCCAGTTTGAAAATATGTCACGACAAATAGATGCCGGGCTGCAATAGTAGCCGGTCTCCTTTAGGTGCCTACCGCCCTCCTGCAGTAAATCATATCGCAAATGTATATGTATACGTATATGTCCTAATGTATACGTATACGGTTTGCGCAAGTTTGGAGCTCATTGCATTTCCTTACGTTCTGCAGGGGAGTTTGTCAAGCTGATGAGCGCTTTCGTGGTTGGTGGCATCATTGGCAAGACGCCTACCGTAGCTGTTTTTCATGTTTACGGAAATACCGTATATTGCTTTAATAATACCATACTGCTGTACTGGTAATTTCGTTAAATCCTGAAATGTTCATCCGCTGTTGTTGCCTACATTTTGTGACTGTAAATATGGTGAACAATGAACTCCGTTTACCCATCACATTCTGTCTAAGAAGGGAATAAGAGCCGGTCTCTTTTAAATGCCAGGCCGTCCGAATAATTATTTGAATAAACACCAGAGCTACTATTGGAAGATCTACGATATACTGATAAAGCCTTTGACACGATCCTTACCAATAACTTCAGGAAGATAATCATGCTAGGGAAGGAAGCTGTATATCACTGACAAAAGTACACCATATGCTCGCTACATATAACCATTTAACTACGCTTACTGCAAATCAAACGTAAAAGCGAATGTGAAGACAAGAAAGAACTTTATAGAGACGGCAATTTATCCCGATAAAACAGATGGCAGTTGAGTGATTGCATAATTCAATCTTCCACCTTCTGACTGTTTTACTATGAGCTTTAAACACAGCTAAAAGTTTCGATATTGTTTAGCCAAGACTTAGACGCACGAAGCAGGATCTTAAAGCTAATTTGAAAATGCAGGATGTAATTGCACAAATGACTCTTCTTGTAATAACACTGAACCTCTGACATTATGTAGAAGTTGAGAGAGTCAAATTGACAGTTATGATCTCCTGAGAATTGCCGTTTTCTGAGCACAACAGCAAACATCTTAAAGCCGCCTTAATAATATTTGCAGTGGATTATTATCAGTGTTGCTAATAATGAAATGTGGACTACAGAGACAATGAAAGTGATTTAAGGAGTAGGAGGTGAGACTGGGTACACGGGTACACAATGTCATGTCACCATGCCAACCAGCGGCGATTCTAGGTTCAAACTTTTAGAGGGGGCTCAGCTCATTTGCAAACCACCTCTATTCAATTGAAAACACATCACAGTGTTACCTTCAAAAAGCAATGCAATTAGTTGGATTAGCTATTGTAGTGTCTACGAATAATTCAGAGTGAATGATCAGAGATTTCAATCTAATCCACCTGTTTTAGGGTTATCAAACCAGAAGCAAAGGCTTAGTCATTAAAGAAGTAAACAACTATTTGTGGCAAAGCAGATAAGATGAGAAACATGCACAACATTATTTCAGTCTCTTCACCACACAGAAGCAGTTCACCATATCATCAAGCACTTTGTATTATTCTTTGTATTATTCAGCACAGACACTGGAAAATTGCCCTGCCACTCCACAGACCTGTACAGCAAACTGGTAATAGAGTTATTTTATATTTAAGTTATTTTATATTTTATATTTAAGTTTGTACTATATGAATTAAGTTTTAATTCATATAGTACAAACCCTCCCTTTATTATGCAGACTTAGCACAGAGCATCATGTACCCCGATTTTGCACGTGTAGAGTAGGTTTGAAGTCCATCACTTCCATGTTTAGAGATGTATGCATCGTGTTTAATGCTACCATTCATATCAATATTTTCTGTTTAAAATATTCCATGGCATTTTTTAAGTGTTCAAGTAGAAAGAGGATCCATAAAAGACAAAGAATTACTTTGTATAAAAAATACGTGAGATTTCTCCAGTTAACTTCACTATTTGATCGCTCATTCTTCCTGTTCTTGTACAAGCACTGTCTCTCTCCTTTCCCCTTACTCAAGTAGAAAATAACAAAAACATAATCTTACAATAATTACCATATGAGCAGGTGGGAGATCCACAATCGACAACAGAACAACACACTGCTTAGTTATGTGAAATCATCATTAGTGATTGTGGGTAAAACAGAAGCTACAGCTTTATCATTTTTGGTGAATTTGACTACCTGTCCACTCCACCTGTTTCTTCTTGCTGTCTTCATTCTGCCATCTCCCATTCTCTTCCTCTCTCAGTCTTTGTCAGGTAATATCATTTTGACTGTATCTGGAGCTGTAATCTAAACAAACACCGAAGCCCAGCTCGACCAGAATGGGAATAGAAATTTTTAACAAACTAAAATAATAATGTACATCCGTTCCTTGGCTGGCAACTCACGATATACCAGCAGACTAGTGGATCAGAAGGTTAAAATTAGGTAATAATCTCTAGTGATTTAAGCTACATTAGCTAACGTTTGTGACGCTATTTAGAGAATAAATAAAAATAAGCAGACACTTTCTAAATAACAGCAACGTCCCCACATTACCAGAACAGTTTGAACTTGTGCTGTATTTCAATTAAAGGGTCTTTTAAATATGCATCACTGATCTGTGTCATGAAATCACCTCTTTATCTTCTTTCTGCCGCAGCAACAAAAGTCTTAATAGGCTACCGATGACAAACCAGCCTCTGAGCGAGCGCGCTGCAACGTCACGACGTCGACAACATTGGACATAAAACCAGTTTTCATTCTATCTCGCACTGTTGTCAATAGAAAAGGTAGAAAAATATAACATTGCAGTGCTCTGATGTCTAACTTTGCCTCCGACGCCAACCAACGTAAACAAGGAAGTCAACAGAGAGCCTAAGTCATGATTTAAAGAAGCAGAGACTTGAGACCTGAGGGGCTTCATATCTAGGCCCACTGAGCTGACTGATTAAGAGGCCTTGTTTATAGATTGAGCTGATACCAACACCACCAATGGGGCTTTGCCAAATGAGTGAAGGATGCAACAGGATAGTCCACGTTCTGTCAGCCACTGCTGGTGAACAAGAAAAGTAAACATAAATCAGTATGGCAGCACTTCACATGAAAACACAACATAAATAGTTCCACTCGTGCAATAAGTAACTTCGATGACTCCATCATTTCATTTTGTTTCCTTTCCCCATCAGAACTGTCACAGGCAGCGTTTTGAGTTTTCTTCTGTATTTTTGAGGTTCTTATGTTAGGTTTGTGATTATTAAGTTTGTGATTATTATTGTCTGTGAAGGTTCTCAGTCATCCAGGCCATCGTAGTCTAAGGAGCTTGGAAAGAAAAGCGTCTCGACTTCCAGAAGTTGCTTAAAGACATTTCACCTCTCATCCGAGAAGCTTCTTCAGTTCTAAGATCAAATCCCAGATTTAAGCCCTATGGGAGAGTCTCCCCAAGAGGGACATGGACCCCTTAATGATCGTCTACCTAATCACACGAGCCAAGGTGTGAAAACGGGTGTAGGTCACAATCAGCCAAGGTTTCGGGTGAACTCATTGTGAAGCCTAGCCCCACCCTATCATGTCATTTCCTGAGGTCAGAATGCCCTGGATGTGAGTGGGTGTTAAGGCGTCTGGATTATCAATAGCAGACAGTTGGTGTCGTAAGCCACCACCTCTGTTCAAAGATGGTCGTTCACACTGGACATAGATGGCTTCTTTCATTCCTCTTTCAAACCATCTGTCTTGTCTGTCCAAAATGTGAACATTGCTGTCCTCGAAGGAGTGACCTTTGACCTTTAGATGTAGATGGACAGCCGAGTCTTGTCCCGTCGAGGTGGCTCTTCTATGTTGTGCCATGCGTTTATGACCAAACAGCCACCTCGACGGGATAAGACTCGGCTGTCCGTCTGCATCTAAAGTACAAAGGTAACTAAATACATGTGTATTTACCACAAGCAGAAGATATTTTTTTAATCAACCAGTATACCCAGTTCTGCTGAAATGATTTTTCACAGTAATTTCTATTCCACTGTAAAATAACAAATCCTGGAGAAAGGCAGTATGCACTCCAACAATCACAGAGTCACTGAGTGGAAATCCTGGCCACAACTGAGTTATGCATTCACACCAGCAGATTTGTCAGTATTCACAGGTTGGTAGCCACTCGTGTTCCTTCTTAGCAGTCAGTGAGCATAGAACAGGGTAACTGAGCCATGCGGTACAGACACAAACTGAACCACAGTTTCCTCACATTCATGTATGTAATTGTACAATAAGCAGTAGGAGGTGCTAACCTATTAAAAAAAAACCCTCAATCTACTCCACCCCTTCCATATTTTCAAAAATAAACCAATGACCAATCCTATAACAGGGCTCTACCTCTATGCAGCATAATCAAGCCTGCACAATCCTTTTTGTCAGGCCACTTTAATGAGGACTTTAAACTTAGATCGTTTTTCTAGTAGACGAGCAGAATAAAAGGGACTGTTTTTTTTTGTTTTTTTTTAAATCAAAAGATATGAGTGCATCTTTTTGTAAACATTAAATAATTAAACAGTAAAAAATTAGTGGTAAATATAAAGGCTACGTTCAGATGAACAGAATCAACCTTTTGGCACTAAGCATAAGACGGGGAAAACAGGAAATGTTAAAAATGTGGAATACTGTATTACTGAGGACCTGGGAAGGACATCGAGGCATTGTGCTAATGCGTCCCTTTTCATTGAGACTGTCGGTTAAGACTTTCTGCCAAATCTGAATCAATTTAATCGTGTTATTTGTTTTCTGCTTTGTACAAATCCATTGCAGACTCTTAATTGAACCTATTTATATTTATGTTTCAGCATCAATAACATTATAAATAAGTGAAACTCAAAGGATCCAGTTCAGAGCTATAATTTAAGAAGACAGAAAGACTTTAGAGTGGCAGCCTAAATAATGTTCCAACCTGGAAATATGAGATAAGAGAACTTAATTCATCCTTTGAGGCATTTTTGTGCCAAAGGTATACATAATAAACCGCAGGAGTATGTACGGCATGTACTGCAATCGTTTATTAACAGGAGCGAGCTGATGTTGGCACACCGACTTCCCAACTTAACATTTTTAACCGGGAGATTCGGAGCCCTGAAACTAGAAGACACGATGAGCAATGGACTTACCAGAGGAGAACAGTCACTCCGTTAGGACTGCAGCTCAAAAACAGAGTACAGCATAAATATATTGCTAATGTGTTATAAGCCGAACCTGAATAACAACAATGAAAGACCTCAGAAGTCATTCACACAGATACTCACTGCATGTGTGACTGAGTAATCAGAAAAGCTGTAGTGTCAGTCACAAGTCCACAGAAATGATCTTTGAGTAAATCTAAACTTTGTTCCTTTGCCTGACTTTTTTTGTGCAACACAAAACTTTATAGCTGATACTGAAGCAAAGGCCCAAAGAGACGTAACACCAATAAAAATCCAACTGTTGCTGCTTTGAACATTTTCCTTCTTTATTAGTCTGACTGTTAAAACTAATAATTCGTTAGCCTATGATTGCTGATTACACTAATAAAATCATCAATAGCTATTAAGACAACAATTGCTAATAATCTACCCTCAGGTAAAAGTCAAAGCATTGAAATGAAGTACCTAATAAGAGCAAATCTCATTTTAATGTTTTTGTTTTTGTAGCATGAAGATAATTAGAACTTGCAAACGTGACTAATCAGCATTTCAATTTTTTTGTAAACTTAAATGACTAAAAACTCATCAACTGAAAAGAAAAATCGGTTTCAACAATGGAAGCCCACAGTATTCACACAGACACGCCCTGAACAGAAGGGCTCCTCTCCCAAGATAATCCACGATAAGCACCGGCAGCTTCACACACGATCGAAAAACATAATATATTTTAAAGCTTTAAATATCTATTCTTTTGTTTGGATAGTGTAAAACTTGTATTTTACTTTTCAGAGGTCATCCTTTTAATATTAAAAACTCCATTGACAATATATGCTACTTTTGGTTTTTGACATACATCAGTCTTTTTCTCAAATACAAAAAAAATAAAAAATTCAACACAAAGTTCATTAAAGCCCTTAAAATAATCTCCCAGATCTGCCAATCTGCCCAGAAATTATGAATTTTTTAATTTCCTGACCAAAAGCGGACATGTGGCAAAGCTCACGTACTGACTAGACACTGACAGCGGAAAAAGAAAACTTCAGAGGCATGCTGAGAGTATAGGCAGGATTGGTTTGCGGAAGTTACGCGGCGTTGCCTGGGAAGTGGGCCCAACAGCTGAAAGAAAAACTGTATATAAAGAACTGGGACACGTTCTGCCTTTGTAGTCAAGACAAAAAGGAATGAATACATAAATTAGAAGTTCTTCTAAGCAGAAAAGGCACAAGAGTGTTCATTATAAAACCTTAGGCAACAGATCTCCATCCAGTGTAACTGGCTATCATGAAGTGTGGTGGAAGGTAGAAAGCTTGTTGATTACTCTCCAGGCGAACGCTGCTAGTATCTCCTGGAGTGGATCCTGAGGGCCAGGATATTATGTTATTATAAATCATTAGAGGGAGCGGGTTGTTATAACTCCATTAAAGACTTACGCCATTGTTTGTTTGCCCTTGTCTTACTTAGCCCTGTTTACACCCTCACTCTGCCTCCCCCCATATGCGAGGGAGAAGCAGAAAAGTCTCTAATGTGTATGCATACATGCTGATGTGAAAAAAGTGTGCAGTCTGCATTTTGTAGGCATGTTTAATTAATTTACCTAGATTAAAATAAATGCCTTTGTGTTAGCATATACACAAAAGCACAAGGGTGGCATAGTTCCACTTAAAACAAGTTTTGCTGCTCATTGTTGGTTTACGAGTGTGTGTGTGGTGGTGTGTGATAACTGACTGGGGATCGGCTTTAGACAGAGGGCCGGCCAGCTAGCTTCATCTCAGTGAGGTAAAGGGAGATGATGGATCACAATCCACTAGGGAAAGTCAACACTTCCTCCCCCTGCCAACACCTTCTGCCTGGCTTTGCTGCGCGGAGAAATCCCAAAGCTGCTCTCAACAAGAGGCCTGGAAGCCTTGAACAGGGACGCAGCCAAGAACCACAAACAGGGCAAAGCAGGTAGAGTATCTATGATGTTGCACTGCTGTGTGTTGCAGGCTGTATGGATTGCATTCAGCCGACAGAATGTGCGTCTAGTTCCCGTTTGTTCCCGCGGAGATATGCAAGGAAGTGAGGTCAATATTAAAACTCAAAAAAATACATGATACCATTAAATTACTGAAATCTAAAACTGCCCTTGTCTCATCTGAACTTAACATAAAGCAGGAGCACAAAACTACACAGCTATGTGATGTTTTCAGGGTTAGCACCTTGAGTCATTATAAAGTCAAGGTTTCTGACAGAAACATGTGCACTTCTGAAGGCGATATGCTGGTTTGTTAAGGAAGAGAAGCCTCTCACTGAGCAATAAGACCCGTTTCATTCACCTGCTTTGTTGTTGTTCTTGTTTGGGCATCATGATCTGAGTACTAAGTGCAATAACACGTGCAACAAAAGGATTTCTCTGTAAACAGCATTATCAGTTCAAGCACTTTCATTCTGTGGCAACCAACTATACTTTAAGAAAACCTCATCTGCCTCACTGTCAACATTACTCATTGCCTGTAGTGTGAATAGTCTTCCTAGTGTATCATTGCTGCTAACAAGCATGCCAACACTAAGCTCTGCTTGTGAGGAAAAAGCAAAATGGCTCATACTGGATTTTTGGTGCTGATGCTGATTTTGAGGGAATAAACATTCTTCATATATTGTTATAGTTAGCAGCTACTGTGAACACGGCACGAAATTCTCATTTCTGATTTTGCAGACAGCACTGAGCACACTGCAACAAGATACTGCTGGACAAACTATGAGGTAATGACTTCTAAAGTATCCCAAGTATCTATTTCTTTGTGTTCTGTGAAAATAATACAAGAAAGGCTCTCTCATATTGGTGAATACTGGACAACATGCATCGCAGCACTGATGTCTCTGATAGACCAGCAGGTATGGTGGGACTAAGTCACCCTATACCTGAAATAAACCAATAAAAGACACTCTCAGTTATAGCTGTTCAACACTTTGCAGGACAAGATATGCTGACAAGTAAATGAAATACTAACAAGAGCCACAGTTTAGTTGTTCAAATCTGAGAGAACCTCTTCAGAATTAGCTGATATTCTTTCTTCTCTCTCTCTCTTTTTTTTTTTTACATC